>JAUMJK010000744.1:600000-828853 GCA_033558105.1 Coccyzus lansbergi | reverse complement strand
GGCCCCTCCGCCCCGCCGCGCGCGCATGCGCAGGAGCCACGCCGGGCCGCGCCGCTCCCTCCCTCCCGCCTTCCCTCTCCGGCGGCCGGGGCGCTACTGACAGAGCGCCGAGCGCAGCAGTGCGAGCGCCTACGGGACCCCCTGCACATCCCCCCCCCTCCCCACTTCTCTCCTCCCCGCCCCGCCGCACGAGAGAGGCGGGCGGCGCCTGCCCTACGGAGCGGAGCGAAGCGGCGGCTCGGGTAAGGCCGGGGCCGGCGCTGCTGCTGCCCCTCCCCTCCTTGCCGCCCCCTCCCTTCTTTCGCTCCGCCGTGGGCCCCCCGCGGGGGGGGCTGTGCTGGCCGGCGGCGGGGCCGTGCGGGCACCGCTCGGGTGTGCTCGGCACTACTCGGAAGTGTTCGGTATTGCTCGGCTCTTCCTCGGTTGCGCTCGGCGTCTTTTCGGCTCTACTCGGCTCCTCTCTCGGCTCCCCTTCGGCCGCGCTCGGTTCTATTCGGCTCCGCTCGGCTCTCCCCCCCCCGGCTCCCCGCCCTCTTCTGCCCCCTCCCTCCTTCTCTCCTGCTCGCTCTCAAAATGGCGGCTGCGCCCGTTGGTGAGGAGGGAGCCGGGGGCGGGAGGCGGGCGGGGGTCCCCGCGCCCCCGCGGGGTGAGCTGGCTCGGGGGGTGCGTGAGGATGGGGGTGCTCGTGGGGTGGGGGGCCCGCCCGGATGGGCTCTCTCTCCCCTCGTTCATCGCAGGGTTCGGTGCCGTCCTGGCCGCCGGTGACTTGGCAGGAAAAGAGGGCGCGGGGAAGGGAGGGCGAGGGAGAGAGGAGAGGAGCCGGGGGAGCCCTCCATCGCCGCACACCCCTCCCTGGGCTTTAGGCCGCTTCGTTTCTTCTGGTGACTTAGCAAGATACGGGGGATGGGGGTGGGGGGGGAAGGGAGGACGGCGCCCGGGTGTAGAGGATCCGGAGTATCGCCTCCCCGAGCCCCCCTTTCCCTCCTTGAACTCCCATCCCTGAACCCCCACCTTCCCACCATCCCCATCCCTGAACCCCCACCTTCCCATCATCCCCTCTTCGAACGGCCCCTTTCTTACCATCCCCATCCCTAACCACCTTCCCACTACCCCTTCTCAAACTCCCATCCCTGAACCCCTCCTTCCCACCATCCCTTCTTTGAACTTCTATCCTTGAACCCCCCCTTCCCACTGTCTCTGAGCCCCTCATCATCATCCCCTCTTCAAACCCCCACCTTCCCACTATTCCCTCTTTCAATTCCTATCCTTGAGCCCCCGCTTCCCACCATCCCCTCCTCGAGCCCCACTTCTCACCACCCCCTTCCCACCATCCCTGAACTCCACTTCCCACCATCCGTCCTCGAACTCCCATTCCTGAACCCCACCCCTGCTTCCCACCATCCCCTTCTCAAACCCTGCTTCCCACCACCCCTTTCCCACCATCCCCATCCCTAAATCGCCCTTCCCACCATTCCCTCCTCGAACTCCCATTCCCGAATTCCCCTTTCCCACCATCCCTTCCCACACCCCTGTTCCCTCCGAGGACATGGCAGGCGTTTGGCAGGGGCCGACCCGCAGCTGCTGGGAACACGGGTTTGAGGAGCCCGTGTTGGTTTAAGGCAGTGTTTCACATCCACCCTGTTTTCCTGCGGTGATCCAGCAGGGAAAAGCGTTGGTAGGAGGTGGCTCAGACCTTCAGAACCAGCTGCAGTGGAGATGGGGGAGGGAGGGCCTGTCTCCTTGGGGTCACATCACTGCTTGCCTGGCCACAGCCGCACAGGCTTCCTTCAAAACCTTTCATGGCAATCGAGGCTGCTAAAATGCTCCATTTATTGCTACTCCTGAATTTTTGTTTCGGCTGGAGGTTTGATGCAGGCAGGGCTTTTGATGGAAGTTGGGGGGTGGGAGTGGTGCCTCCCTTAAAAAGTTCAAGGATTCTTCCTGTTGGGAGGGGGTGTATGAGATTTTGGGGGTTTTGGTTAAGGTGTATGCATTTGAACTTGAGTTTTAATGCAAATAATGATGTGGCACCTGCCCATTCTTTGCTGTAATATCACTGGTGAAATTTCCTTGCCGATAGTGCTGCAGCAGAGGGCTTGGCTGTTGCAGGTCAAGTCAATTCATAATGAATTACCTAACGAGGGGATGGTGGAAGGTTCATCCAAGCTGTGCTAAAAACATTTAATAAATACCATTTTACTGTGAATAAATGTTTGGGTGTAGTGACTTGGCTGAATTACATATTTACGTGGAGATTCTTTTAAGTGCATGTTCCTATAACAGTATTGTTTATGGACTACCAGGAGATGAGGGTTAAAGAACCTATGTTCGGTGATGATCATTTCATAAACGGTTGTGCAGTGTTCATCTGATTTTCAGAAGAGGGAGGGTCTGCTATCGAAATGTTATGTGCTCTTAGAGTCATTTTGTTAAATAGGAAAATGATGCTAGGGAACTAAACAAAGAAGATATTTTTAAACAGAAGGATTTACTGCAAATTCCTAGCTTGTTCTCAGGGATCTCATTTTCGTGTATTTCTTTTGATATTGCCATGTTTATGGATGCTGTGTGCAGCCATTGAGCAGTGAAGAGACTGGGTGGAGTAAGGAGGCAAAGCTGCGAAATGGCTAGATTACCCTTTCATAGCTTTTTTTCCCCCCCCTCTTTGCTTGCGTTTTGCTGGGGTGGAGGAATACTAATTGCCGTAACAATGAAGTCTCTTCTTTAGGGAAGAATCTAATGGTGCGGGAACCTGCTGAAATGAAACAAATCTCGCATTCTGTTTTGAGGCTTATTTTTTTTTCTGCAGGGTGGATCTGGATTTGTCTGACAGTGAGAGGTGACCAGTCAGTGTTGCAAAGCTGGATTTTTTTTGTCTGATAACCATTTCAATTTATTGGCTTACATATTCACTTGTTGAATTTATTTTATTTACAGTTATGAATTATGATTCTGTGCTGATATGTTACACACAAGGTTCTCTGAAATACAGAGAACACCCAGTATTGTTGCTTAGTGCCGCTGTTTGTTCATGGAACTTCTTGGTTAGCCTGGGTTAAGGGTGATCACACAAGAAAAAACAATCCCTGCTTTCTCGAGTGACTGGAGTAGAGTAACTGCCATTAGTACATGGACTTAATTGCGCTGCACTTCTTCACGTGCTGAGTTCATAGAAAATAACATCTCAGGATTTTGGAAGTCCTTTTGAACAATGCGGCTCTGTGAGAGCATTACTGTTCCACTTGGGTACTGCTACATCATGGGGATAGTACTGATGCTTAGACCTGGAAGTTGTGTAGGAGAGGGGCTAGAACAAAGGATTTGGGGAGTACAATAGGGATCAGGTGAACCATTTAGGAATGGCTGCTTGCAGAAGTGCTCTCTTGTTCCACATGTGGCTCATGACATTCCCATCTCTAATCAGTGTTGATTAGAGCAAGTACAACATTGAACACAGGACTCTGAAGCAGGCTTAGGTTTTGCTTTTTCTTGGGTCTTTCTCAGCTCTGGAGTCCACTTTTTGATAGTAGATGGCCATGGGTGAGACTGCATTTGGCTTTAATTTGCCCCAAATTAAATAAAAAGGTAGTGGCTTTTTTATAAGGTGTAGTTCAATCACTTAGAGTAGAAGTTACACGATTTGATGGACGTGTTCACTAAATGCCTGTGTCTAAAAATGTGTCCAGGCTAAGAGCAATGAAAGATCTAATAAAACACTTGACTCCTTATAACTTTGGTTGATTTTTGTCCTTGAAATGTCAGCAGTTGCTTTCTATACAGGAGTAAGTGGTTAATTCTTGTTCTACAGAAGAAAAAGGTGTTAATTCTTACCTTTACCTTTACAGCTGTATGCAAGGTCTGTCTTCCATGTTGCTGACTCTTGACCTGTAATGTTTCCTATTCTCCACCCAGCCTTGAGTGCTCAGTTTGTATTCCTTATCTGCTTTAAACTTTTTTTTGTCTGTCCGACTTGCTATCTGTTGATGGAATAACTACTAAATTAACATCTATTGACTCTCTTAGCCAACACCCCAACCTTGTCCTTCAAGAACTCTATAACCAGCTCCCATAAGTGCTAATTATAATGTGCTTGTACCCTCCTGCAAAATATTCTGGGCAAACAATGGCTGGGAAACCCCTGCCTCTGTAGCTCAGAAATCTAATGTGTATGTTTGATACACAGCCCTCTGTAGCTGCTTCTAGTATCCCTGAACTAATAGGATGGTTGGAATTATGGTTGGAGTTACTCTGGCACCAAGGGGAGCAGCTTTTGAATGGTTTTGTTTTGGTCAGCTTTCCCCTATGCTTGTAATCTTCAGGCCTGTTTTCTGAACTAAAGGCACAGACTAAGGGAGGCCTGCTGAAATGTCTGTGAAGTGAACACTGAGGTACTTGTCAACCTGAAAGTAAGGACTGGTTTAGGCCTAAATTTAGGGAAACATAAAAAAAATAATAATTCCAGATTTTGTATAGGATGTGGTAGAATTTCCAGTTCATAATCTGTAATTTGTGATGACAGGTGAAGGTGCTTCCCAAGTATCAGATCTATGTTTGTTAATCGATGGTTCTGGGTCTCTGTAAGGTTTGCTACAGAGAAGTAGTAAATTACGTAGTGTCTATACATGCAGATTGGTTAATAAGTTACAACTGGTCTCCTCTTTCTCCTCTTCATAAGAGCTTTAATATTAGTGGCAGAACAACCTGTCTTCTGAAAAATGCATTCAGTTGATTAATCCTTGCCTAGGCTGAATGGATTTCTCAGGAGCTGCTTTATTACCTGGCACAAGGGGAATGGGGCTCCTAATGTGGCTTTTGGGTGTTCTGAGCATGGGTGTTGCGAACATAGGTGTTCATTAATGGGTGATGTTAGTTTGTCTTTTGATCTGCCTGACAGACTAGGTTACACTTCAGGTGAAGTTAATAAAAATAGGCATTTACACCAAGACATAATCCTGACCCGTTCAGAACTAGTTCTAGAGTACATCAAGTTATTTCCTCAGAATTCTTACTGTAGATGCTGCCCAAGTCAGCAGGAATACTTAACTGGTTCATCTTCTATAGGGAAGGCTTGTGCTGTAGCTGTGTCACATCAGCTTCCTTGTGGTACCCTTAGCTCAGATTGAGTTACATGTTTGTGTTTCTAGTATTACAGTTATTTTCAAACAGTGTTTTTCCTCATTCCTACCATATTCTGAGACCTGTTGATGAGAATTATGTATTGGAAAAATTGGAAAGACCATGCTTTTTGTCTAATGGGTCATTTTGTTCTACCTTTAACCTGGGAAATCTCCTAGTTACTAAAGATTAGCCCTGACAAATATGTATCTCTGACTTAGTTGTTTAAAGAAATGCCTTGTCTTCTTAATATCCATTGAGGCAGGACTAGAATGAGGTAATACTTGTCTCATTCAGCATATTTAAAAGCTTGTTCTTTTGTTTTCCCCTTTTTTTTTCCTTTTAACCTCTTGCTCTCTGTTTAGGGGATTAGATAGACTGTATTGCTTTTAGTTCACAGTCACGGAAACTACCTGTCATGTCCGATCATGCTGGCGTGTGCTGGTAAGGAACTTTCAAAGAAAAATGTTCCTTATAAAGCAAGTGTATACTGTGATCCATTTCATCAGTACTAGAAACATACCTCCATTTCCAAGCAGATCATCTGTGCACAGCATTGTCGTACTAAGCAGTAGCACCAATGCATGCGCAAATATATATTAAAAAAATCATCATAACTAATTCAAATCACTTATTAGTTGGTCCATTTAGGAGTACTTTGGATGTTTCTCCCTTATGTGTACTCTTGCTGAGAGGCTGACTCGGCTGCTTATGGATAAGGATTGTGATTAATTAAACATAATAAATACATCTTTGTGTTTGTGTTTCTGTTGATTCTGGAAGACGTACCTGATATTTTTAACCAGTAACTCGTTGCTGCAGCCTCAAAAAGGTATTTCCAGTTACGGGACAATCCATCGTGGCTGAGGTTTATAGGTGGTGCTGCAGCAGATGTGTGTCCTGTAATTTTCTCAGATCTGTTGTTAATTAGTCCCTGTTGAGTGAGTTCGTAGATAGGCTTTTCTGAAGCACCTCTTGTTCGCCAGTGCTCTTGGTGAGTCAGCTGGCCTCCCTCCTTTGGGGCAGGGCTGAAGGTAACAGGTTTTATGGCATGATGCCATATTAGTTTACATCAGAGATAGCACAGTGGCCTTCCCAATTGAGATTATTTCTACCTTCCCTCTTGTATCAGTATGAATTGTTCCTATTGTTCTTTACCAATCTTAAGTTCTTTTGGTTTGATTAGACAAGTCTTTTTGCACCCGTCACCCCCCTCGCAGATTGCCTGTGCCTTGTTTTCTGCATGAAGGTAGCTTAATGCTAAAGCAAAAGTGTTAGCTTTATCCTTCTTTACGACTAGAGTAAAATAAATTAGAAATGTTTAGCCCGGTTACCTGTAGGCAAGTGACTCTTCCATTAAGAAGTAACTTGGCAGGTTGCCTGGTGCTTGATTCCCCTGGTTTTTGGATAAAGAAAAATATAGTACAAACAACTTGGTTTATTTAAATGCTAGTGTCTTTACAATCTATTAAGAGGATGATGTCATTAGGGTGAGTGTATTTTGAAACAGATGGTGTCTATTAAACCAGCAATGGTAGAAGTTTTTGGTTCTCAGCTAGATTTGTGGGCAGCAAACACAGACTAGATTGGGGGAAGCCAAACTGAGGTGCTCTGCCCCTTGGGTTCATCCACAGCAGACAATGAGGATGAGGTTAAAGCTCTGACATCATACATGCCATTTTTTGTCATAAAATCTTGTGAATGGCTAACACTATTCCGATAGACTTGGAATTTTAATCTTTTTTTAATCTTTTTTTGTGGTTTTGTGATACCAAAAAGACTTGGATGAGTGCTAAGGATGGAGAATTTCCTGTACAACAGTGTATTGCAATCACAAATATATTAATCCACACAGTGAGTACCAAGATGGTTGTGACTGTTGTGGTCTGCTGCCTGGTGTCTGGACTGTCTTGGCCCTGTTTTGTGCTCTCTGACATTGCTTCCGAATGGAAGGTGTTTTCCATTGCAGCAGTAAAAGAAGTAATTATGTGTTTGCCTTCTGCTCTCTTGGCTTAGGCAGGGGACTCTCCTCTGGGGAGAGTGGTTTTGCTCTACAGCGGGAGAGCTACTGTCTGTGTGAGCAGAGGATGTTCTGGGCTGCCAGTAAAGTTGGAGGAGAGGAAAGCAAGTGTTTCTCGGGGACTGGTTCCCACAGCTTTGGGTCTGCTTTATGGGGAGCAGTGTGGCAGGGTAAGATGGGTTGTAAGAACAATGAGGCACCTTCTGCAAGAAGGACAATTTAATTACTTGTGGCACTGATGTAATGAAAGATTAAACTAAGATGTATGTATGACAATTCAAATGATTTCCCCTGCCCCTTTACCTGTCAAATGAAGCCATTTTTGATCAGCAAGCTTTGAAAAATGCTAAAGGACTGATAGTGTTCTCATGATTTGGAGAGTGGAATTTCTGTCTGAATTTTTGTTTGGATTTCTTTCTGGTTTTGATGTTCTCCTGTTTGTGAAGTTTTAACACAGATGTTCTCTCAAGTTTCCTTCCAAATATTTTTCAGATATAAATTTAAATAACTTGCAATCATTTTTTATAATATCACCTTTCATATGTGATGGGCAGTTACTAATGATAATATTTAAATTTGGACATAGTCCTGTGGACTCCTTTACAGTTTAAGTCTATTTTAATTCTTCAAGCCAGAAAAGTGTTTGGGGGAAGAAGTGAAAAGAACACAGTTCAAATCCAGGGCGTGACTGCTGACTAACTGTGAGAAACTGTCCTGCGTACATGCACTCCTCTCTCTGTGGCAAAGAGAAAGTAGCTTAAATGCAGCATTCTAGAATTGCCAATGTAAAATGGGTATGTATTGTTTGACCCAGCAAAAATGATTTTGAAAAACACTTGCTGAAGTCATCCAGATAAATCCAGGTGTACACTGCTCATTTCACTGAAGGAGTATAGAACAGCAGCTTGTCATGCTTCAACCCACAACCAACCCTTCTCCTGCCTTTTCCCTCTGTTCCCTTCTTCTGCACCTGCCATCTGCCCAAAAAGCCATGTAGGTTTCCACTGAATTTCAGTGAAAACCCAGTGGGTGTTAATATGAATTGAAAACTAAGTTTCTGAACTAACTCTTTGCTATTGTATCACTATCGCATCATGCTAAATGGCAGCATGCAAAGTTTTGAACAAAGAACTAACACATTTTAAAGGTTTCTTTTCTAGTGCAGCATTTTTTTTTCAGGTGGTTTATATATTGGTAGTTAAAATTACCTGTATACAGAACTGAAGAGGCAGGATAGAAGGATAGTTTCACTTGTTTTTTAACAAAGTCTACATCCAAACTACAGACCTGAGCTCTGACCTGGAAGAAGGTTAAAAGTGTTGGAATATTATGTAGTGACTATGTGCTTGAGATTTGTCTCCTGAGCATTAGTGCTATCATGCTTTGATCAGAATTGCAAAACCCAGGTGGTAGAGGGAGGATAAATGTCAAGATGGAATTATTTTAAAGGCTTTTTTCCCCCAACAGAAAAATTTTTCTTGGCAAATTTGGTCCAAATGTGTGGAAGAGTCACACAATGTTGGTGCCTGTGAGGGTAGCAAGACCAAAAATGTCTTTAGTTTTACGTTCCCAAAGGTGAGTAGTAACTGCCAGTGACCTGTTAGGTAGGGATTATAACTTGAAATAATACGGAAAAATAGATGGGCATATAAGTTTGTTTCAAAATGAATGTCTCTGATTAGAACAGAAATGGGTTTCTTTAGGGTGCCTGCAGTAAAGAGTACTTGGCTTGCTTCTGTTCTGTAGCATCTTGATGGACGTTTCTTAGCTCTGTTTTCCAGTTGTAATTGGGAGCTACATTTAGAGTCTTTAGATCACAGGTGCTGTATTTGATTGGCTATCGTATCAGGCTTCTAACAATGTCATTTTAGTTACTCTGTGAAAGTAGGTGAAATGGGTAGAAAACAGGGGTAGGACTTCTCAGTTTTTTGGTCAAAAAATATATGCTTATATTTGTGTTAAAAATATGTTTGCTTCGATAAATTTTTCCCTGAACTGAAATAGATGATCTTTATTGCAAAATGTGAGCAGACACTACACAAAATACTATATAATGTGTGATACTGTATTGATGTACTTAGCAAAGCATTTAAGACCTACGGGCATTTTAAGACTTCACTTAATTGCAGAATAACAGGCTTACTAAACATGTGAATTGAAAATAAGACTGAGTGTTGTAATTCAATCAGACTTTCTTTTTGTTTGTTTTTCCAAAATAAGATAGTTGTTGGAGCTCGCTTTTTCATAATCCTTCAACTGGCTTTGCTGATGTAGGCTGAAAAGTGGAAAAAAGATTAGCCCAGCTCATAAATGAGTAGCTTGCTTGTGTTCTTCACCTCATCCCTGCTGGCTTAGCAGGTGATGAATTCTAAGGTTTTCTAGGATAAAGTGTGTTTGCCACACTGCAGGCAGCACGGCGTGGCTGTTCTCTGGTGATTATACTGTATGTGCTGCTCTGCTGTAACTTGGGGGTAAGAGAAGGGGGTGGGGAAAGGCATTGGGTGTTTTATTGTGCTCGTTACTGGCCTTCTTTCCTATCAACACATGTAGACAGATTTCGAAAAAATCTTTTCAGGTATTAGTAGTTATGCCCAAGAAATAAGAGTGTTGCTTTGCCTTTAATTGGATTCCTGTTTAAATGGGAGTTTCTGTGTATGTTTGTAGGAAGAGTTGTCATATTCTGTCTTGAGTTTGATAGAGCAGCTTTGTGCTGACTGGGTTTACAATGAAATGAGACTATTCAAAATTAGCTCAAAGGGGAACATCCTTTATACTTGGTTATGGGTTTCCCAGAATTTAGGAATATAATGTAGAGCTGTTGAGTTAATGTAGTTCCCCCATAAAGGATCATAGTTCTCATTACCTGCAAATAAAAATAACTACTCCAATTCCTCCTGTGAATGTGTTATGAAGAAGAAACACTGTTGAAAAGCTTTGTGAAGATCTAATGTGCCAGTCCTGCAGTGAGTGACAATGCAACAAGAGTTTCTACAGAGTTTCTACTTTCTTAATGCAGAAATGGATAGTCTCAACTTTAAGGAAGCGGAATTTAATTCTGATTGTGTCAATTCAATTAGCCTTTTGGCTGCTCCTGGTTTATAAGTGCCTTGCCTTCTACTGGGGTTGAAAGAGAAACCTGAAGAGAGCAAGCAAACTGAACTAGGATTGCAGGTACATTAAGAAACTAGGAAGCAAACATGAGGAGTTTCCATTGCTGTAAAACATCTTTTGAGAAAAGTAGAATGTGTTAGAGAAACAAATTTAAAGTTGGTGATGTACAGCTGGACACACAAGACTGAGTTTTACACAAGTTGTTGGGATTTTGAATGATTGCAAATTAAGATTTAAATTTGGACCTAAATGTGAGCTATCAAAAAATTTGGAATTGATTTCATGATATGAACCCAGTTGTGTGTTCCTTGTGTTTGTAACGGCTTATATCCCTTTTTAGCACCCAAGTACTCTGTATTAGGTGTATCTAACCTAATGGTCTGAGAACAAGATCTCAGATTTTGTCTCGGTTGAAAAAGCATTCTTGTAGAATATTATTAAATACAAGATTTTTTTCATAGTAATGCCTAGAAAACAGATGACCTTGTAGTCAAGGTATTGTTAAGGTATTAGAATTCTGCAAAAACAAATTAGGCAAAATTTTCCCGTTCTTAAAGCACAGCAGAACACAGCTCTTTGGTGGACTTGGAGTTGAACGGAGTTAGTCTGTTCTGTGTCTGCTGATACATTTGCTCTGTAATTTATGCCATCTCTCTCTTCTAATTTTGGATATAATGAGCTACAGTTACGTGTTTGTTGTACGCAGCTTGTGTTTTTGTGGGAAAGACTGTTTATGGAGCCTAAGCAACGGTCATTAAAACTGCAGAAATTGAATTAATTTATTTTTCACTTCCTGGAGGAGCTCTGAACATGTATTTTGAGGTCTGCAGGAACAGATTGGCCAGCAGTGGTTGTTAGGCTGCTGGAGAGCAGCAGCATGGTGCACTTGGGGCGAGGCTGATGTATATTAATGTTTGCCAATGGTATGAACCAATGAATGATGTTAAAAGTGATTTTCTTGGTTATATTCATAAAAATTCAAATGTTAAGAGAGAAGACATAAAATACAGAAGGACAAATGTGCCCGTGGGAATTACAGGAGATGGGGGAAAAGTGCTTAAGAACATATTAAGACTAATTGGCTGGGTTTTGTGGTAGCTAGTACACAAATGTTTCTGTAGACTTGAGGATTTAAATTAGCAGAATGATAAAGATTTTGAGCCTGGTGTTCTGGTGGGTGAGACTGTCTTTCATCATGGTTTTTCTTGATGATGGGAACCTTGGCTTAAGAAATCAAAGTAACTTAGACTGAATGAAGCCTGCAGGATTGAACTTCTGAAACTTGTGAAGGCTGTATAATGCAATACATCTTTCTCTACCCTTTGCAGTTTATTGTGGTGACTCTAAAAATCTGATTAGAACGTACAAATGTCTGCAAGGAGTGATGGTTCAGGATGATGTTTTCCTCTTGGTGTTTGTGTAGGTTTTCTTAAACCTTATTGATGTTGCAGCAGAGTTCTGCCAGTCACCAAGGCATGGATGGGGATGGGTTTGCTGTGTAGCACAGTCACTCTGAGTGAACAGAGAGAACTGATCCTGACTTGTGTGCATTAGGTTGGGTCTGGCTTATGCCACAGAGTCATGCTTTGTGGAGTCTAGCAAAGCAAGCCTATGTCTGGAAGGAAAGAAGAGTTTGGTAAATGTTATTGCCTATTTATGTATTTTACGTTTACCAGTGTATATGTTGTTTCTCATAATGTATATATTAGTTTAATTTGCTAACTGCTGTTTAGATGTATGATACCTCAGTTTGGAGTGATTTTCTTATGTCTTCTTCTGAAGATCAGAAATTGGCGTTATTAGTCAGCTGAGCCATTTATTTATTTATGGTGTTGATCCGTAAGCAGTATTTTTGACGATGGGAGTAAAGGAAAGAAGATGGAGAAAATTGAACTGCTTTTGCTGATAAAATACCAAAGGAAAGTGGTAAGGTTGCTAACAATGGCAATTTGGTATCTCAAGTATATTTATAAAAATGCTTGGAAGGGCTTCATGAGAACTTAATGTGAAACACCCTGTTGTTCTCCAGCGTCAGTGAAGAAGTTCATAAGCTTGGTGGTTGTGTGTGGGCAGCTGGTAAGCACCAAATGCAGTTCCTTCCCATGGTTTGATTCCTGTAAGGCAGTTTAAAGGACAAAAGCCCTTAATCTTTCTGGGATGCTGAATCCCTGACTGAATTAATTCCTTGCAGGGACCAATATAGCATCTTGCTGAAAGTATAATTTATGTCATGAATTAATAACTACTAGCTAATGGTTTCTTTGACCTCCGTATTTATGGCTTCGATTTTGTCATGGTACAATATCTGTTTTACTTTGAAAGAGTTGAGTGGAGTTCTGCCACATACAGCTAAAACCTCACTGTTAAAGCAGTAGCAAAGAGTTATTACAATTGTTAAACAAAGTCATAGCAGCAGTAAAACAGAAGTAGATGAAACAGAAAAAAATAACAAAACATTTATCCTGCTTTAAAATGTTTGCATGAGTTGTGGTATCTGTGGGTATCTATGCAGTAATTGACAACAGTAATCAATAGGTCAAGGATTAAGTCCAGAAACACTCTTTTAGTAGTTAAAAAGAAGAAAGCAGACTGGCTTTTGTTTTAAAAACTTCTGTCTTCAAGTGTGTTTGGAAACTTCTATTTAGTCTCATTATATATTTCCAAGGTAGTTGATCAGCTTGAAATAAAAGCTAAATGTCAAATTCAGGGCACAGTGTTTTTACCAGACACATTCAAACTAACTCTTAATACTGTTCAGCATACAGTGTACAGCAAATGACAGAATTTACTGACTACATTTGAATTTTTTTTGTGTGTGTGTACACAATGGGCAATTTTAGGGATTTTAATTCCAGTAACTTTGCTCTTGTTTGATGTTGGCTTAGGTAAATGAAGAGGCAATTTTGGCAGGTTGAGAGTAAAAAGCTGAAGGATTAATTTGATTCCAAAATACGTTTCTCGGTTGTATTTGGTGAATACTTATAGAAAATAATATTTAGATGTCTCTTGAAGCCAGTATGAACACAATCATAGAAATACCTGTGAGCCAAGGCCTTTGATGTATATGCATGGTATGTTGTGAACTGAGGGGAGTTCTGACTGGCTCTTACCTGAAAGTGATGTTTTTTTCTCTACCTTATGTTTTGACTGTATCTGTTTAGCTGTTGTGCTTTGAATGCTTACTACTTAGCTGTCTCAGAGAGTTAATGAATTTAGCTGAACCCGTTTCATTTTTCTGTTTATGCATATTGTGAATGGTTAGCAGGTCTCTCTGAGTTATTGTGAAGTTTTTCAGTAATCTAGGAAACACTTGAACTATGCTGATATATATCAGTATGAGGACCTGCTGGGTAAAGTTGGGAAGCAGAAACTCTCCTTTGAATTGTTAGGATGTCTTCATCACTCTTGGGAAGAGGGTGGTTCCTTTACAGCATCAGATCAAATGTGAAGTGACTCAGCTGGACACCTTGACACAAAGCAGTTGCAGGAGGTGTTCAGTCCCCAGCAGGGTGGGACCATCTTTAAGCGGTTGACCAGCAGAATCTCAGAGCAGTGTTGATAGAAGTAAAAGCATCCTTCGTTCAGTGTTGGTGAGCCTTGTGGAGAGGGCAGCTGCCTCTGGCAAAAAAAGCTTGTGTGTGGTGACGCTGAGGAATCTTTGAATCCTAGCTTAGGAACATGGGAGGCACTTCTTAGGCATGGAGACAGTGTTTTCAATTTTTTTTTTTTAATGAGAAAGTTGGAAGAGTCTATGCTGTTCTGTTTCTATATTCCATTACAAGGAAGGATTCTTTTGCTTTTTAGGTATTTCTGCCCAATTTTTTGCTCTTTCTCAGTAGTTCTGTCAGTAGTTCTGTATGTTTTAGAAGCTTTTATAGGGAAAAATTTCTGGAATGTGGTGATTCTTGGCTCTATTTTTAAAAGGTTTTACTTTAGCATGCTACTTCAGTCGTGCAGCACTTAAGGGCTGAACTGGATCTGTCAGCCTTATTGCTTAGACATTTCTATCTGTCCTAAGTATAAAAGCTAATTGGAAAGTCAGCAGTTGAGACCAAGTTGTCTGTTGAGAATCAGCTGCTGTTGATGGAGCCAAGGAGGCTGTTATACATAGTTTTGGAATGGTTTGTGTTCTTTCAGAGAGAAGTAGCCTCCCTAAACTGTGATATGTGATGTTAGTGTTTATTCTCCCACTAGATACCCGTGTACATTCTAGCAAATGGAATAGATACCGTACTGCGAGGAAGAGGTCGAGGTAGAAGTGATGTTGTACTTGTTCTGGTGTTAGGCACTAGTTCCCAGTTTTAAAAGCCTTGTAAAGGCAGCTGACCTTGCTGAAAATACTGTAGCTGCCTTTTGTGCAAGATTTTACCCACAGAGTGGCAGAGGTTTGTCACTCAAGGCTTTTTTGTATGTGCAGACTTGATATGAATCAAATAGGTCTTAAGTTAGAAACTACAACTTTCTCAAGTGTAACTGGGGCTGGCAGTAAAAGGCACATCCTGCTTTACAATTAATTGGTAGTATTTCTCAATGGATGGCTTTAATTTGGTTTGATATTTTCTTTTCTGTACTTACAACAAATTAAACTTTTCATACAGGCAGCTCTTCTTTCAAAGAAAGATTTAGCTCTGTCTTGACACCACTTTATTGACAGTAAGTTGCTGATACTAAAATCAACTGATTTCAGGCAAGCTTTAGTGAACAAGAGTTGGTTTCTCATGGTGCTGTTTCCTCCCAAGGGTTCCCACGGAGCCCTTGCTTCCTCTCATTAGGGAGGGCGTTTGTGGGTGTGTGCACTGCAGTGGTGACTATAAACCTGGACAGGCAGTGGAGGAGGACTGGTTCGGCTTGCTCCAGTGAGCTGGGTGGCACAAAACCTCCTCTGGCTGGAGAAAAGGTGGTACATATGAACAAGGCTCCTCCATTCTCTGTTTTTGAAAGTGTCACAGGTATATAATTAAAGTTGGGTCCTTTTGGCTTTTTGGTTTTGAACACTTTTGCTTGGGTGGGATTTTTTTGTTTGTGGGGTTTGGTTTTCTTCTTCTGTTTGTTTTTCACTTGTTTTGTTTTGTCCTTTGTTAAAGGATGTATGTGGAGGAAGCTATCCTGAAAATGCTTTGCCTTATATTTGGGTGCCTTTGTAGTTAAAAATTCAGGAAAGTGAGAAGGGTGTTTGGAACTGTCACATTTCAGAGAAGTCGGATACTATAGGTCTGTTGTTTGGTAACTTACTGTGGATCAGCTGTGATTTGCTGATAGAAAGAGCTGCTTTGCCCTCTAGATGTTGAAATTCACGGAGTACTAAGATCTATTTTTAGACATTTCAGTTGGAGCAGGCAAGACATTGCGAAGTGATGGGAACATAGGAGTTGTTTGGGGTTACTTTATATCTGAGAGGGAAAATGCCTTTCTAACTACGTGTCAAGGGTTGCTTGACATGTTGTCATGTAAAGCAACAAGGGTTGCTTTACTACATGTCAAGGGTTGCTTTTTAAGCATAGGTGCTTTTATTTTTAGGGAAGTGATATCGTGGCATCTCCTAGACACAATGAAAAATTCACCATGTTACTGCCCCAGCACTGCACATACAAGCATTCACTGCTCACTACAAAAACCGCCTTCCAGTTTTAATACCATGATTTTTACCAAGGTGATAGTACAGACAGCTTTGGAAGTTTATATCTTTCTGTTGTACTATTCAGTGCTTCAAACAGTACATCTGTGTATGAAGTGCGTTATTTTTTTCTCTTCCACAATGTTTATCACTGCTGAAAGCCTTCCTGTGTTCATACTGAAGGGCAGAGATTCAGCCATTATAAGCTTCTGTTTTTCAGTACTTTATGGCAGCGTTGCCCTCTAGAGGGCCCTTCTGCTGCTTAGTTCTATAGGTTAGTTTTGTATATTGATTGAATTTCCAGTAATTTGCATGTGATAATTCTCCTGTTTGGTGAATAAGATTCCTCCGTTGAGAACCAGCTGTCTCTTTACCTGTGGGGGAGCTCGGTGTGGAACAAGTGAAATGTTTGCTTCTGTTCCCTGAAAAGGATGTAGCCTGTGCTATCTATTTTCAACTGGATTTTCTGAAACGATCACTAGGGAAGAGGTCACGCTACTTCCTTGATGTCTTGCCTGTTCAGAGTGTCCCTGTCCTAAACTGCTTGTGGTTGTAGTGTTAGTGTATGGCATTTGACTAGGAAAATCCAGTAGCAGAGTGAAATACTATCAACTTGCAGCTTAAGCTTATTTTGAAGCAGACAGCAGAGCCTAGATAGGTTTAGAAACAAGCTTGTGATCCCCTCTGGTGGATTAATAGACATTAATGATATGAGCTTAGTGGTTTTTTTTCCTCCTTTTTTTCCCAAATAAGAAAGGCTTTTTTATTTTTTTTTTTTTTTCAAATGGACTCCTTGCTGAAATTGTTATCCAATATCTTTAAGTGAACCTTGTGTGCCTGTATGTCCAGGGAGAGGCAGTGCTAGCATGTCTGTGTTGAAGTAGGTGGTAAGAAGTTCATAAACCTCCCTTGTATCTCTTAAGTCTCCATGCATTGTCCCATTCAGTTTACTTGGTTGGTTGAACTTGCTAAATGGATTGAGTAAATCATGTGTTATACAGAGACTGCTGTCAGGTGTGCAAGAAATGCTGTCCTCAGCATTTTTCATAATCATGGTGCTTACAAAGAGAGTACCTGCTGTGCAGGAATCAGAAGGCAGTGCTGTTAAAATGATTTTGGAGTTGTTGCCTTGGTGAAGATTAAAACTGTCCAGTTGAAGTGGATTGTACACTAAGAATACTGCAGTTTGTGTTACTGCATAAGAAGGTATTAAATAATATGTGTGTGAGGAAATAAGTAATTTATGAAAGGAACAGTTCTGACTGACTTGAACACTATCTTTAATACGTCAGATTTCACTCACGTTTTGACCTAGCTTGTGTTGTCAGATGTGTAGCAGTGGAATCACTGTCTGAACCCAGCTGAAGTAGGGGGCTTCTGGCAGCTCTGCACTACTCTGATAAGACAGAAAATCTGTTTAAAAATGTGCTGTACCCCAAATATGAGTGAGATAAAAGATTAACTGTAGGTACACCATGTTAACACATGACTAAAAAGAAGACAAGTGAGTTGCTCTCTGGTGTATGCTGAAAGTTAAGTGAAAGAATGTTGCTGGATTTAGTTGTATGGAGAGAAATCTCCAGGTGATTATAACATATAGCGTAAGGATAAAGGATTTTGGGGGTAGATTTTTGGTAGGAGTAGTGGGTGCAAAAATTAGACTGTTTATGGTAGGCATAGGTTCTTTTCCTCAAAGGCAAATATGATGGACTTGTCTACATGCTGTAACTGGACTGTGACTGAAGGTGTCTCCTTCAGCTCCCTGTTTCTTGAAGTAATGATGGAAAGATGAGGAATAAATGAAGTGTACGCATTTCTCCATGCTGCTCGCTCCAGTTTGGAGATATGCCATAGTGGTATAATCCAGACTAGTGAAATAAAATTGCATTTACAATTTTAATCAGCTGGTTCTGTCCAGAGTGGTGTTGCAGAGTACAGGAATGTTCATATCAGCCCACAGTGACTGAATACTTGTTTAAAGGAAATTAATGGTTTCTCTTTCTTTGCCTTCTAGATGGATTGAATCTTCTGTGTTGAATGCCTCCAGATTTTCTATTGGATTTCGTGTCTGGAAAATATTTTTGATTTAAGCCACTCAGTGGCAGACTGAATTGTGGATCCAGGGTTCCCAAGACTTCAGATCTTGAGGAGGTAGCCACTGCTGAATCACGTTAAGCTGACATTGCAGCCACCATGGTGCTGTCACAAAGGCAACGAGATGAACTGTAAGGAATGGTTATTTTTACCTTTGTGTCCCATTTTCATTAAATGTTAATATTTCATAGAATCATAGAACAACCAGGTTGGAAGAGACCCACTGGATCATGGAGTCCAAACATTCCTATCAAACATTAAACCATGTCCCTCAGCACCTTGTCCACCTGTGATTCTTCACTTTTCCAGTAATGATTCAATCCCCTTTATAGCAAATGTAGTATGCATTTTATCTTTTTATTTAAATACAGTTGTTTTACTTCTTAAAGGAATCTTCAAATTTAGATTTTTGATGATTTGTTCATTAGATTTGGAGAAGCTCTGCTGTTCAAACACACTCAGGATTATAATTCTGTTATAAGCACTTCTCTGAAGTGCTTTTTTCTAGCAAAAGCTTAATAGAGTACATAGTTAATGGGGGAAATGCAGGTAATGAACTACTGTGAATGGAAATGGGAAAGGACTGGAGACTTAGAATTTATTATACTTTAGAGACCTGATGAGGAGGTAGTACTTAGCATAGGCTTAGCATATGATATTTATGGGGAGAAATTTGACATTTCTACTTGAATGCAGAACTGTATTCAAAAAGTCATTATTGCAAACCTAGTAATCTTAGGTGTTGTGCTGCATCGAAGGCTTATGTTGATTATGGTTTCTCAAAAGTAGTTTCAAACAATTCTTCTCTTTTATTCAGAGTTGTCTGAAAATACTGTTCTTTGTTTTTCAGAAATCGAGCGATAGCAGATTACCTTCGTTCTAATGGCTATGAAGAAGCATATTCGGTTTTTAAAAAGGAAGCTGAGTTAGATGTGGTGAGTTGGAGCAGGATTCTTCATCTGTGTTTTAAGTAATGAATTTATAGTTTTGTGGTGGTTGCATTCATTCTGAACACGTGTAGTTACTAGTGACCTGCTAGTGAATGCAGTTTCGGAACAGGAGAGAGCAAGCTTATGCAACTTATTGCATTACCATAAAATTACAAAATAATTATTGAATGGCTCAGTGATTTCCGAACAAAACGCATATCTTTATCTTCAACTAATAACTTAGGCATATTTTTAATCTTTTAGGTTTGGTGTTTTTTTCTTGTTTTGTCACCACTTATCTAAACAAAGCAGTTTTTCCTGGATTCTGAGTTTTTTTTCAAGGATCTAAGCCATGAGAGAGCTTAGGTGGTTCAGCGTAAAAGGTATTAGAAAACAAATCTAACAAAAGGCAACATGAATGTAAAAGAAAGGTTGTAGAAAGTTTTTTTTTTTTTAAAAAAAAAAAAATAAGGTGTGGTCCTTCAATGATCTCTCTCCAGCAACTCCATGTAGGATTAGATTGTCTCTTGTGCAAAGTGGCTGGAAGAGCTGGCACCTCTTAGCCTGGCAAAGAGAAAGCTATGGGGGATTTTACCACTGTTTATAAGTATTTGATGAGAGGGTATGAAGATGATGAAGCTGGGCTCTCCTCAGTGCTCCTAGTGACAGGACAGAGCCCATGGGTAGAAACGGAAACACAGGAAATTCCATCTGAATGTAATATAGAACTTTTTTTGTACTGTGAGAGTGATTGAACAGGCGAGTAGGTCACCCGGAAAGGTTGTGGATTCGCTGTCCCTAGATATACTCAAAACCTCTCTCGACACAGTCCTGTATTGTCTGCTCCAGCAGACCTTGCTTTGCACAGGCAGTTTGGACAAGAGGTCCTTCCAAGCTGAACTATTCTGTGCTTGATATGCGGAAGAATGTGTCTAATTTTAACACATTTAATTTCTGTTTCCTGCTGTTGTGTCTACCCTCTCCTCCCTGTAACTCATTTCCTTCACTGTGCTTGTTCTGATCATGGAATTCTGCTTAAAAGCATTAACTTAATGCAATGCAAAATTAGAAAACTGAAGACTGTTTTTCTGTAATTGAACTTGAAATGGGATCGGACTGTGCAACTTGGGAGGCTAACTTCACATGGGAATGTTTAAGAAACAGGAAGACAAAGTGGGATTGCTTTTGTCCTCTCCTTTATCATACAGTGGTGGAAGTCAGTTTTGTGACTGGAATTGAGTCAGTAGTTAAACCATTGCCTGAAACTGTTGCACAGTGCTTGGTTAACTGTCAGGTAGGAGGGCAGGCCTAATAGTGTAAGTTGGTCAGATCTAGTAAGCAACTCTTATTTTGTTAGACTCTGTTAATCCTACTGATGTAGACCACTCATTTCTGGCA
Source organism: Coccyzus lansbergi (assembly GCA_033558105.1). Lineage (NCBI taxonomy): Eukaryota > Metazoa > Chordata > Aves > Cuculiformes > Coccyzidae > Coccyzus > Coccyzus lansbergi. Next base: position 808,572 of record JAUMJK010000744.1, on the reverse strand, counting down.
ACTTAATTCTGTTGATTTGCCTTTGTAACAGATAATTCTTGATGTCGTTTTTAAACTTGCCACTTAGCATAGGAGGTGGGCATATCATCTGAGTTCAAGCTTCTTTGGAGACTCCTGGATTGAGCAGTAAACCTCTGTGTGCTCAACTTTCATCAATCCCTGCCTTTTCTCTTATATAAATCTTGTATTGTTCTTTTTCCAAAATGCTTGGTTGAAGCTGGACTTTATTTCTCTAATCTGATTCCAGTATCTAATAAATAAGTAGAAATGACAAATTGGAATACTTATATACTTATAATTGAAAATACTAATACCATTCCCTTATCTGCCTTATCTATCAACCTAATTAAGTCTTCCTTTCCCAAAGGTTAAAAAGGCGATCTAAATAGGCTAGATAGTCCTGAGGGAAATAGAAAATGCAGTTGCTAAAAGTTCCATGTGACTTTCATGCAAGAAAATCTGAACTGTACAAAAATGACAAGAAAAAAAATCTAAAGGCAGAAATTACTTCAGTAAATGGAAAGGATTCAAGTGTAGCTCTGCAAAGACGGATTTAGTTTTTTGTATTGATTATTCCTGCTGATAAATCTGGCTTTTACAAATGTCCCTGAAGTAGTAGGTTAACATCAGGTCTTTGACCAAGGTAGCTACTTCTTGGAGCTTTTATGGAGTAAGCCATACCTTTAGTATTTTCCCTATGCTTTTGTTATTCTCTACCTAATCTAGAATTATTCTAGTGTGAGGTTGTTGGTTTGTACACGGAAACAAAGTGTGCAGCACTTAAGTACTCTTCTGTGCCTCTGGTGTTGGTTTTTCTGTGTTGCTTTTCTTCTTTTTTCCTTGTCTCAATAGGTGGGAGGTAAAAAAACCCAGAAGAGTAATCCTCGGGCTTTTACAATAATATCAGCTGTTCATTGTTGCTGCTCAGCTATTCCTTAGAGCCCAAAAGAGAAAAATATTTAGTGGAACAAAACTATTGTTCATTAAAGTTTCATTAGAGCTGCAAAATCAGTGTTGGTTTCTACAGTAGCTGAGGTGGTGTTCAGTAGGGCAGGTGTAGTAGTCTCCTGCTTCAGACACTGAAGTTTAAAGGCACAGGGAGAGTGCACTTAAAGCTTGCCTTGAGAAGGTATTACCAAATAATGCAATGTTATGGAGTTTATTTGAGGTTAACTATAAGCAGGTGTTTTTAAAAAATAAAAAATGAGTTGGTTGGGGCTACCTGGTTTCCAAGAGAGATGGAGTTTGTGTAATCCTACCCTGGCAACTGGCTGCCGCTTTCCAACAGCATGTGCTTCCAGGAGAGAAAGAGAAAAAGGTGCATTGTGGTAACAAGAAATAGTGTGAGCACTGTCTTCACCGTGAAGGCAGGAGTTCTTCAGTTTCTAAAGCTCCAGTTAGTGGAGGTGGGGTAGGAGGCTGTCTTTAAGAAGCTCATTGCCACTTTGATGTGTTTTGTTCTTTGCAGTCGCTGCCTGCCGTCTGCTGATGTTTTTTATGGGTTAGATGGGTGGAGGGATAGGGGAAATCCTGTAACAAAATACGACACAACATTATCGTATATCTAGAGCACTTAAATGCTTTCAAGGAGTGAAGGTAGAAGGCAGCATGGATACCAGTTTAGTCCTAGGTTTTATATTTTATTTGCAGAATCTAGAACCATTAATCTGTACTACAGCAGCATGTTTAATAAAAGAACCTTATTTTAAAATGTTTTCCTGTTTTCTCTCTATGTAAATTAAATTGTAGCTGTTAAAATTTGAAGTGTGGTTGTTCTGTTTAGCTAGTAAAACAGATTATACTGGCTGTCTTGAATTCCTCATTCTGTGGTCAAGAGACTTTTATTAAAATGAACTGTTGATGTTGCCTTTTAAGAAACGCTTCTACAGGCTTTAGAACTAGAATTTATTAATTTGAATGCTTTTGTCTCCTCAGAATGAAGAGTTAGATAAGAAGTATGCTGGACTTCTGGAAAAGAAATGGACATCTGTTATAAGATTACAAAAGAAGGTAAGTAGAGATCTGATCACTTGTTTGAAAACTTATGACTGAAAGCAAACGTTCATCACTGAACAGTGTTGTGTATTTTCATTGTCAGACAGATGCATGGCTTAGAAAATGATGCCTCAAAGATGAATTGTGAGGACTTTAGTAGGGAAGATGGCTAAATCCATGCTGTAGGGAAGGTTTTGTCTCTCTCAGTGCTAGCAGCAACGTGCACTCCGTTTCTTTATAAAAACGCCTTGACTTCAGTTTATGGATTGCGTGCACCATTTCTGAAGCTGGAACGGAAATAGGTTGCCTTCGGGCAGTTTGAATGGAAAGGTGGAATAACCATCTCCAGAAGGCTTGATTGGCTTAGGAAGAAGGTAAAACCACGTGCTGCCAGTTGTCTTTGGGCGTTATGTTAAAAGGAAGAAACCATTAACTCCAGTGCATTCAAGCAAGTGATTCTACTGCTAGTGGACAGTACAAAACTCTCTTTAGTAATGCTTCAGTGGATCCAGAGTGTATTGAAAGAAAGGAAAAAAGGAAAGTCAGTGTGCTAACAAGAACGATGTATCTCTTGTGAAGATTAATATGTCTAGGGTTTTATTAGACCTTTGGTTTCTCTGCTCTTGGTTTACATGCCTTCCTTCTCAGGGGTGCAAAGAATTATTGCAGTAGTACAGTCCCTTTTGTTAACACAGCCCCCTTCAATAGTTTGTCAAAACAGTAGCTCAGATGTATTTGTATGGGATTGGTATGAGTGTGTTTTTGTGCAACTTATTTTTCCTCTCAAAATACTTGGGAGTTGGAGAATCATTAAGAATAAAGTTGTTAATGAGTAAATGATGAGCAGTTAGTTTAGGTTTGGTTTTTAGAAGCACCATTGCTATTGAAAGTTGGCAGTCTAATTTTGATCTGTGCAGTCTTTGCTTTACTGTGAGTCTGGGAGCTAGTTGGTATTTGCATTACTAGGGAGTGAAGTTGCACTAGATCATGGTATAAAACCAGAAATAAATGGTCTCTTTACAATTCATAAATTTAGGTAATGGAATTAGAATCAAAACTGAATGAAGCTAAGGAAGAATTTACATCAGGTGGACCTCTTGGACAGAAACGAGACCCTAAAGAGTGGATTCCTCGTCCTCCAGAGAAGTATGCATTGAGTGGACATAGGAGTCCCGTCACTCGAGTAATTTTCCATCCAGTTTTTAGTGTTATGGTCTCTGCTTCAGAGGATGCCACAATAAAGGTATGTTTTCTACAGAAAATTAAACCAAGCATGTCAGAGGGTGTGTGGTATCAGTAACATCACTACTTCAAGCTGGGTTTGCCTTGTACTGATGGAAGATTGTTTCAGTTTGTGCTTCAGTAAGGGCAGATCTTTCAAGTATGACGTCCTTTGTAATTACAGGTATTAGTTTTATGCTGGTCCAATTACTGTCTTAGAATACTTTACTATCTTTTGACTTGAGGGGAAAAAATAAGTTAATATGGAACTTGAGAGTGGAGAAAAGTAAAGCATTGTTGGAGGAAGAATGCATTTTGACTGCTCAGTTCAGGAGTGGCATAGAGTAGTGATGTGATGAGAGGGAGACAATTGTCTTGTATCATCTGAAGTGGTTATTTTTGAAGCTTAGTTAAAGTGGTTATGCAGCCATGTTCTTAATGGAAAATTGGTTCTTCCCATTTATTCTCAATGGGACGTGCAAGTCTTAATTCCCCATGGCTTTCAGTAACTTTAGGTGGTCTTCACAGGCCTTTATGCCACTGTACACTGCAATGAAGAACTTTGGTGTACTAGGCAATTAGTTTCTCATTTTAGCATACAAGAAAGAAGTGATTATGCATTTTGTTGTTGTTTGAATGTCACAATTTAAGGGAGTTATCCCCAAAAAGGATACTTCTCATTGTTCTCATCTATGCTGGTTTGAAAACGTTTGAAAAGTGCTCTTCTGAAAAGCATTGAGTAGCATATGAAGAAATGTGCTTAAAAATGCAAGTTGTTCTAATAGCAGCCACTTGGAGAAGATTAAAATAAAAAGTGTCAGCCAGATCTAGTTAATGAAAAGCTTTAACCTTTTCTTGTTTCTGCATCAGACTTGAACATGGAGGACTGGTGTGTTTTTCTCTTAGTAGACAGGGCCAGTTGAAACAGTGACAGCTCTGTGTTTGTCAGATGTTAGAGGAGCCTAATTAGCTTTGGTGTTTGCTCCCTCTTACAGATACACTGAATGAATTTCCTTATTCTTGAAGTCAAGCTTCATTTCTGGCTGTTGCATTCTCAATGATTGCACTCTGCTGGGATGATGGATATTTTTTGTTGTTGGGTATTTTCGGGATATTGCTTTGGGTTTTTTTAGTTTTTGCTTAGGATATAATTTTAAATGAAATGTCTTAATTCTGTGCTTGAAAGAGACAAAATCTGTAGGAGCTTGTTTTGTTTCAAAGGCTTTTGTTTGTGGTTAGGTGGTAGAAGACTGACTTAATTAGGAGGTGAGAATAGGGACTTCATGCTGTTTTGCAGTTATTAACTGCAAATGTTTAATCTCTGGGAAATTTTGTAATGCGTGCATCGTTGACTATTCATAGTGGTTTGGGTTGTCATCCCTAAACTGGTGCATTCTGAGTGTTTCTTTTCAGTATGCAGAATATTTGTTACTTGGTTTTGAAGCAGCAAGTAAATTGTGGAGCCACAGTAAACCTGGGGAAGGGGCAGGGAGAATTGTTAGAGAGTATGTTTTTTTCCAGCAGCCGAAAATGGGATGCATTGCTGGAGTTAGGGAACCATCATAGAAAAGGATGGAGAAAAGCAATGTACAAAGTGGATTTGCTCTTTCAAATGGTTTCTAAATTGATCTTTATTTTTTAGGGTATTGGGTGTTAAGACTTATAGATACAATAGAACTGCTGTGTTTGTAATGCTTAAGTTATCTGAAAAAGAGTTTTCAAGATGCATTAATTCAGGTAATTTATAAGTAACAAAATCATAAAAAAATAATGCTTATTTTTCTATGCTGTTAGGCTTTTTAGGGCTGTCTCTTTGTCTCTTGCTCAATTAATTATTGAATAAGGTGCCAGACTGTCCTGCAGAGTGCAAATGTAAGGCTGGAGAATACAAAGAGTAATAGGTTGCTGTTAACAGATTTTCTGTTCACTTGTCAGGTGTGGGATTATGAGACAGGAGACTTTGAACGAACCCTTAAGGGGCATACAGACTCTGTGCAAGATATTTCCTTTGACCACAGTGGCAAACTATTGGCCTCCTGTTCTGCTGATATGACCATTAAGCTATGGGATTTCCAGGGCTTTGAGTGCATCAGAACTATGCATGGTAAGGTATAAAGGGAATTGATTTAGTCTGTAAAATGAAGAGATTTTTTTTTTTAACTCCATCCAGGAAAACTGCTGATGTGGAAAAGGGTTATAAACCAGAGTATTGTCCAGAAGGAGTGGGGGGCTATTCCAATGCTTTGAGTGCTGTGTAAAGAAAATGTATGTTTAGTGTCTATGGAGTGAAATAGCATCTCATATGTGGTGTGCATAGTGCTGTGGGAAGCATCCCATAATGATACTGAAACAAAATGGCAGTTACAGGGTTTTAGCCCTAAAAATTAAATGCTTTCTAGACAATAAAACTGTGCCCTCAAATCGGTAGAAAATTACCTTCTTCGTGTCCTCAGTTTCCTTGATGTATCTGTGTAAGGGAGGAGGCAGTTGGTGCCCAAGGTGTCCTCTATTTACTATGCAGGATTTTGCTTTGTATTTGTGCAGTTTCACATGAATATACCCTTTGTGTTAGGCTCAAAAACCATAGAGGGAAAATGGGAAGGTAAAGCAACCACAACTCTAAGATTCTAATATTGGCAGCATGTGTTTATTTTATAGTCTTCAAGTACAAGCATTTTTATACTGCTGCTTGCCTTGCTTTTAGTATCTTCTTGTAGAAGTGATGAGTAGGAAGAGAGAATGTTCAAGACATAAGTAGACACACGCACACATACACATACATACACACATACACTAAAGAAAACAAAGCTGTTGACTTGCTTTTTAAATGCCAAACATCACCATTGTAGAAGAATAGATGTTGCAGTGAGACATGGAATGCAGCTGGCTGGCAGCAAGAAAACAAAGCAGTGCGCAGGAGGAGTGTTATCTTGTCTTTAAAGATTTCTGTATAAACACACATGCAGGATGCGCTTTTATGAACTGGATGTTGTTAACAGTGTGGATGAACTAGGTTCATGTGTGGAGAGTTAAATCCCTACAACTCAGTTTCAGGTAAGGAAAGCACAGTCTTTTCAGTGAGGAACTGTAAAGTGCTGTACTTGCACCAAAGCTAGTATTCACTGGCACTTCAGTTGCTTTTTTATTAGGAGTTCACTAGGTGCTTTGAGTTCTTAGTGGAAGAAATGGAAATGTAGCTTGTGAAGTTGTCCATCATGTGTACGTGGCTTGCAAGATAAAGTGTAGCTACCAATAAAAGGAAAAAGCTGACCTGTTAGTGAACTCATTGGTGATAACTTTTTGGAAAGGAGAACATCAGATTTCCAGATGAAAAAATGGAAACTGTTTAATGCCTCTGATCTGTTGTGAAAATTATATATACGCTAAACTACTGGTCTCAGAAGACTAATTTCTAATTCTGACTATTTAAGTAGGGACAATTGCAGAACTTAAAGTGAGATAAGTGTATGAATTATAAACAAACTGTTACAGTGGAATTTGTACTCTGAACTTGTCAAAAAAAACCCTACCCAACAACTTGTTCTGGGTAATACTAAGATCTAAAAACTGGGTAATTCTACTGTTTGTCACTTTGAGAAGTTTAATTTCTTGCAATGCTAGAAACGAGCAGTCTCTGCAGACCATGTTACCTCCTTTCCTGTGGTGTGTCCCATTGCTTGTCGGTTTAGTAAATGCAAGAGCTCAAACCAGATACATGAGCTCCTAAGGAGTTCATGATAAGGAAATTATCTCGATGTTTTTTCCTCTTTCAGCATTGATTGTCTTCCTCTCAGATCTCTCAGCAGCCATAGAAGTTGGTGTCACATGTATACAATTTGTTCTTTCTTGGTTCTTCAGTCAGTGCAGTGCTATGTTTTATTAAAACCTAATATCAGATGTCTGGAAGCATGCAATCTTTTAGTGTTAAGCTTCTGTAATGAGGTTTAGCATGCCTCTCACCAAAGGCCTGTTTCCTTTTAAACATCTTCTGCGTAGTCCCTTATGTACAGTAACCAGGCCCAGCTAATAATTTTAAAGATACTCACCGTAGAAGCTCTCTTCTAAACTAAGTTTATGTGTAAGGATTATTCGATAAAACACACTATTACTATAGCTGCTTGCCCCAAGTGAATGAATTGCGGTTCCTGTGTGCTCTGTATAAACTATTAAAATACCACTTAATAAAGGTTTGATTTTCACTTTTAGGTCATGATCATAATGTTTCTTCAGTAGCCATCATGCCCAATGGAGATCATATAGTTTCTGCCTCAAGGGATAAAACTATCAAAATGTGGGAAGTCCAAACAGGGTAAGTGCACTGCTGGCTAAATATCAGCCCCTACACAAAACAAACACAAACTACTGTTTATGGGCAGTGGGCCACCCAAATTGTGAATGTTAACAAACGTTATTTGAATTGGAGTATGATGTTTTGCCCTTTAGGGTAAGTTAGGTAAGGATTAGTTTAGGTAAGGATTCTTAAATCATTAAGCACATGTTTCTAGGTTTTAGTAGCAACTAATTAAATCTAGATAGCTTTATCTTTCTGGGAGCTATGAGGGTAGAACACTAACTCAGAAACAGGTAGGACTATCAGTTTCACAAGCTTACAGGGAGCATGAGAGAAGGGAAGAAAATCTGTTACCTTTCTTGATGCAGGTCAAGGTGCTGTCTCTGGGTTTGGTTTGGTTTAGGTTTGAGTGGTTTTGTGGATTGGTTGGTTTTGGGTTTTTTTTATTGAGCTGGGGTGGTGTATTTTTTGTCTTATTCTTCCATTCATCAGTTGTCTCTTTAAACTGTCCTTTGCTAGAAGTTTTAGTTGAAGGCTGTCTGAATGTTTGTAAATCTCTATAATACCTATTTAATGCAAGCTATTTTGTCGGCTTCGTTTACCCCCCACCCAGGCTTCCTGCTTTCTGTCTTGACAGGTATTTGCTAGTTCTTACCTGTTACTACTTTCTCATCTTAACTTCCTTCCCATGAACTGTTTTATGGCCTTGTACATCATCAGTCTAGGATGGACGCGTACATGCTAAAATATTTTATCTTACCTTCTAAGAGTAGGTCAGGCATCCTTGAATATCAAAGGCATTTGTAATGGTTTTATTGCAGTGTTAACTGAGTTGTGCTGTATTTCTCTTCTTTGAATAGTTACTGTGTGAAGACTTTCACGGGTCACAGAGAATGGGTGCGCATGGTGCGGCCTAACCAGGATGGCACCTTAATTGCCAGTTGTTCTAATGACCAGACAGTGCGTGTTTGGGTGGTAGCGACAAAGGAATGCAAAGCTGAGCTCCGAGAACATGAGCATGTGGTAGAATGCATTTCCTGGGCTCCTGAGAGCTCGTACTCCACCATATCAGAAGCTACGGGATCAGAGGTAATGTTTCCAATGCTGTTAAATAAGCTTATACAGTCAGATTTTTTACTATGCTCTATATACAACTTCCTGGATAGTATCTAGAACAAAATACTTTTGTTCGCAAAGTGCTTGAGTACACTTGGTGTATGGCTAACCCCATTGTGGCTTTATAGGATCCAGACAGTTGTGTTTTTTAATAGTGGGGCCCTACCTTTGCATTAATGAAACTGAGCTTTGGAGAGATCCCATTTCTGAGAAAGTGTTTAGAGCAGGACTGCGCTCACATCATTAAGCACAGAGCTGTAGAAGGTGGCTTAGCTGGCAGAGTGTGAAGGTTAATGATGGGAGGAATTTATTAAAAAAAACAACTCCTATTTCTGTGATCATAAATAGATCTTCTTTGGTTTGTTTCCTAAATCTTCAGGAAAGGCTTACTGAAGGTCAGCAAATATTTCCTTTTAAGGATTACAAGGTATAGAAGAAATGAATGAGAAAATAATTCCATTTTGTTGTTAAAACTGTAACCATTTCTTCCTTGCCCCCTTCCTTAAAAAGGACACAAATATGCAAGGGGAAAGGTAGACACACTGAAGAGAGGGACTTGTCTAGCAATGAATTTTACAGATTATTTCAGTCTTAACTTTACATACCTCCTTAAAAGATCCTTACAATCTTTAAAGTAATTAAAGCTGAATTCTGAACATTCAACTCCTTTCAATACAGCAGCAGTGTGGATCTGAGGTGGTGTCGCCCCTGCCCTCTGCTGGGCTGATCAGCCCTCTACACATTGCAGTGATTGACTTTGAACAAGCAGCAGGCAGATGTTAACTCCACAGCTGAAACTTTACAGCCTTTCTGTCATACTTGGCACTACTGCAAATAGAAACGTGGTTCAGAGTGGGAACTTGTCAAAAATTCTTAGACTCGCTCCACTACTTTTTACGATGAATGTGGGTGAACTTCATACTCCCTTGTCCCGAGTGGCCTGTGTCTGCCATTGAGAGGATGTCTTGCAGTATGCAAGTGTGGATTCCAAGGGAATGGCATGTTGCATTGGCAGGGTGTACAACTGCTTCTTTTAACAGATTACTTAGTTCCTTTCATTTTGGGACTGTTTCTCCTGGTGGTGGTAGCAAAGTACCTGTGACTCTCAGCTTCAGTTTATTAGCTGTTAGCTGTAATAAAATGCGATTTTTTTTCTACTAAGAAATGGCACCCAGAAGGGATCTGCTTCCTCCTTCCTCTTCTCTCCCCATGCCTCTTATATGCTGTAACAAAACCCATGATTTTCTGTAGACTAAGAAGAGTGGCAAGCCTGGGCCTTTTCTGCTGTCTGGATCCAGAGACAAGACCATTAAGATGTGGGACATCAGCACTGGCATGTGCCTTATGACACTTGTAAGTTCATGGATGTTTTCCTAGTGGTCATAGCCATGTAGTAAAACAGTTTTAATGGAATGAATTATCTTAACGTGTTCATGTTTTCAAGAGAAACCAGAGTTACTGAAATAAGACAAACACTGGAAAGGTAACATTTTTTTAATGGCTTCTTTATTTCAAAACTTGTTGCTACTAAAGAATACTAAGATTCTCAAAATACATGGTATAAATGCAGGGTATTGTGTAGTTTTTATGAGCAGCTTGGTTTGTCTACAGAAAAGCTGATAATGATCTGGATCTTGTCTTCTGTCAAACGTCACGTCCTTGCCATGTGCTGCTCTTCCCATAGGCTGTGGGCTGCTGTTTTCCAGCCTGTGTTCAGCCTGGCCTGGATGTTTGGTGCTGGGGGGTAGGGAGCAGAATCAGTGCAGGTCACATGAGGGCTTCTGTTTGCCTTCAAGGACAGGAACTCGCATTGTTGGTAGTGCTGATATGGATGTAATAATAGAAACTGGAGATAAACTCAGAACTTTGGAAAGCCGAATGCTATTCTGGCAGGAACAGGGCAAGAAATTGCTCAGTTTGCCATAGCAGAAATTGTAGAATGCTTAGCTTTAAAGCGCACATCTGCTCACTTATATCTCCTTATGCACAAGGTGGGCCATGATAACTGGGTACGTGGCGTTCTGTTCCACTCTGGGGGAAAATTTATTTTGAGCTGTGCTGATGACAAGACTCTACGTGTCTGGGACTTCAAGAACAAGCGATGCATGAAAACCCTCAATGCGCATGAACACTTTGTTACCTCTTTGGGTATGTATTGTTCTGCGGTGCTTACTGCAAAATACAGAGCCAGAAATACAGATTTATCTACATCTTCACCAGGTGAAGTTGAGCACCAAGCCTTCGTGGTTTAGAACCTGGTGAAATTTTGTGCTGTGTATGTTTTAATCAAATAAGGGCAGAAATGAATTTTGAGAGTGCTGGGTTTTTCCACTTCTGTTGCCAGTGTTGCACACTGGATAAAGATATTAACTGCCAGGGTGTTCTGGAAGCTGTCACCACTGAGTATGTAGGTATTTGGAGTGCCGTACTGCAAAGGCTTGCCCGACAACACCAAAAAAAAAAAAGCAGGCCTGGAGTAAAGCATAACAGTCAGAAAAAAAATTATACTTGTGTATACCTGGCATTCCTGTTTGGTTTTACCAGATCTGTGTAGATATTAATTCCCTCTGTCCTGGCCAAAAAACACAAACAATCCCTGTCCTATTCAACAAAGCTACCTTCACTCTGGAATTTTCTTTGTTATTTCTCTGCATTCTTCTGACAGTTCACAGCTTCAACCAGCACATTAGCTTAGCAGGGGACCTGGTGTTGGCTGCGAAGGTTTCCTAATCAAACTTGCACATCTAGTCAAAACACAGATTTTCTGACTTCCATTCACTTCTTGTTGAAGATGGCTGATCAGAAAGGGGCAAAGACCAATTGTGTGTTGAAAACCCATGAAGCTGCTAGTGTAGACTGGCCACCCTTGGAATTGCTTGCGTCAGGTTACAGATTACTGAACCCTTTCTACACAGTGAGGCTTTCGGATTCCTCTGGGTGAAGCTTCCCAGTGCCGTCTGCTGGCACAATCCAAAATGGATTGGTATATATGAAATATTAGTGGGCCTCCCGAGAAAAAGTGCATTTTTACATATTTGAAATACTGATTCTCAGCCTGCGCTGTCTATGACAAAAAGTAGTCGTCAGGTTTCTTGACTTCTGATTCTTGAGTACCTGTTACGTAAATACATGAATTTCTGTTTTCTGGTAGTGTTGAAGGGTTTTATCAGTTTGAAGTGGTTTGGACTCCTCTCTGTTATACCTTTATCTTGATTTCTTTTTCATGAAAGCTCCTTTATAACTGAACTGAAAGTAGATTTTCCTGCTTTACGGAATTATAACATGAGTGAATTTAGTTCCAGAACTACAGACACAAAGAGCTTTGAAATCTAGTCTTTGAGCTGGTGTAGTATTTTTTGAAAAGTAATGACATTCAGTGAGAGTGGAAAATACTGAAGTTTTGGATTCATTCTTAACATAAGCTTTTCTTTCCTCACAGATTTCCACAAGACGGCACCGTATGTGGTTACTGGAAGTGTAGATCAAACAGTAAAAGTGTGGGAGTGCCGTTGATTGAATTCACATTTGACCCCTTTTTCCTCTGGATGCACTCAGATACCATGGTTACCCATTGAGCTCTGTTTAAATAAATATTGTCCTTTCATGTAAATTATTCTGGATGTAGATTGAGCTTATTAAATGTTACACACAAAGTATTCATGCATGGTGAATCCAAATTGTATACTGTAAATTTACATACGTTGTCTAGAAGTACCATAGGTTTAAGAACATGGGCTGGCATTGGTCACATCAGACCTAAGGAGGCAGAAGTTGGATAACTGAAATAGGGCACTTAACTGAATAGTTGACAGTGTCGTTCTATGTCGGATAATTATACCTGTTTTTCTCTCTGCTGTCTGTTGGTGCCTGAATTGGTGACCTCATTTGGGAAAAGTTTTGTAGGGCTCTTTCAGAAATGTGTATCTATGTAACATCACTTAAGTGTGCTTAATAAATCTTCTCTAAGAATACTAGATAATAAGGCTGCAATTCAGAATCTTCTGAACCTTGTATGTAATTAATGGAAATTAATTAAACTCTGGAACATTTGTCATGAAACATTTGCCAAATCAACAGGATATACTTGTTTTGGCCTCCTATCACGCAAGGGTTGGTATATTTATATGACTAACTGTAAACCTGAAGTAAGACAACAAATCTTAGTAGCAGCTGATGTGATAAATGTATTTATTTTTTATTTGGTCATTCAATGGTTAAGCTGTGCTGTTAAACTAAGTTTAAATGGGTTTTTTTTTTTGTTTGTTGGTTTGTTTTTTTTAATGCTAGACGAACTTCCAGGAGGAGTTGTCCATCCCACTAGAATTTAGTGATCTAATTTCCAATAGAGCTTAATCTCCCAAATGAACTGCCATGGTACAACTTGCTGTTTGCTTTCAATGTTTGTTAGAGACGTGCAATTCCTCTTCCGCAACAGTATCCAAGTACACTTCCCTCTTACTCACATGCAGGAGGTCGGGGCATACAAAGGTTTCTTGGTTTCTTTAGTGCCTCCTCGGAAACCCTTTGGAAAATAAGGTTACACTCACCATGACAATGTGGCTTGAATAAAATCATACTGTGGTTTGCATATGGAGAAATAGCTTGGGGTGCAGTATTTAAATGCTTTAGAGAAAGCACTAAATACCTTCAGAATCAGATTATAATGGCAGATACAGATTGATACAGGCTTCTAAAAGAAAAACAAAACCCAGCAACAAAGTTCATATGTGGGAACGATGCTATCGAATAAAATTTAAACCCAAAACCAATCAGCAAAACTGGCCCAGCTTAGTATTTATGTTGTTTGGTGTATACAGTTTTTAATTTGCATATCCCTAAAGTTACATATTTTGATCTGAAGTGAATGCAAATATTATAAATTAATATTTTAATCAGCATTTTTGTGACAAAATTCCATTGTAGATAACTAAGAATTACAATACTTACCAAACTAACCAGGTCTTTTTAAAAATCCACTTAAAATCTACAATATAATGAAGTACCAGTCTGATGTTTTAACAGGTGAATTTGTGCTTTATTTTATCTGTTTTGTTTAATACACGGCTTTTAAAACTGTCCCTTTTAAAAAGAAGAATCCTTAACCAATGTAGGGTTGGCTGGAGGGTGCACACACTGCTGGGGTGAGGGGTGTGGAGGTTTGTTTTCCGCAGTCACCCCGGGAAAGATCCGTTCCTCTAGGGAGGAGGTGGATTTTGGCATTGGATCCTGGTGCAGTCTTGCCTCTGGGAAGGGGTGGAGGAGACGGAGTTCTGATGTGGGGGTGTTTTGGAGCCAGTTTTAAGATTCAGGCTAATCTCCTAAATCCAGTGGTTTATGTAATTTTTCAGTGTGTGTTTCTGCAGTTAAGCATGCACAAATAAAGTATTTTTTGTTTGTTAGCTGCTTGGACTGGAAAAATTTGCTGCTTTTTGTCCTATTCGAGAATTCCAGATACACAAGTAGTGCATCTTAAAATTCCTCCGTACATCTGCAACTGTAAAGTAATACTTCTGTTTAATTCCTGGTAGGACCTATAAACTTTATTTAAGTATAAAGTAAACCACACTCATGTACATAATTCATAAACATGAATGAGAAATTAAAGGTACCTATGAAGCGGAAGCTGTCTGCTGCCTTTTTTCCCTTTGGCATACAACTATTTACAAGGGCATACAAGTGACGAGAGTCATGTAAGCAGCATTTTAATTGCTTGCGTGTAACACTTGGCAAAGTGCTTCTGCAGTGCAGTTCGCAACCTTCTCCTTTGATGAGCAGTGAAAAATCTCAGGGACCGTCCTGAATGGATCGAAAGTTGAAGCCCTGTTTAGAGACAAAGCAAAAGCCGCGATGCAGGAGTTGGGTTTGCGAGGGTTTCCTGCAGCGTCGCTCCATGCTGTTATGCTGCGTTGAGCTCCTCCGCTGTTTGCAGAGTTTTGTGTCAGCTAATCCTGTGCCTTTCCTAGTATGAGGTTATTTGGGATTCCAAAATGCATTCATTGGAGGCTTTAAAAGAGGTTCACTGCTGCTTTGTCACTTTCCGTACTCAGATTGGTATCGCTTACACTATAACTGTATCTAGGCCGTGCTGTTGAACAGGCGGTACAGACCTTTAGGCTTAAGACCAGATAGACATTCCAGTGCCACGCTGATGGAACGTGCCCAGGGAGTCTTGCGAGCATTTGAAAAAGTGCAGCATTGATCGTGGTTGAGAAATGATCTGACAGTAGATGTTCGATAGCATCTTGCACTTTAGAAGACTGAAAAAACCGTCCTGCTTTTGTGTGTGGTGTGACCAATGGTGTGCCCGGGGCACTAACTAAAAGAGAAAACTCTAGTTGCTAGCGAGTTGTCAGGGGGCTGTGGAACACCCTAGTGTTTGGAAAGCTTTGGCTGTAGCCTCACCGAGCCCAGTGCTGTTGGTACCCTGCCTCTCCTGTTTGCCTCCTCCTGTTTCCATGTGAACTGCCTGATAATACCACTCTTAAATAGCTTTTGTCTCACGTAAAAGCTGTTTAAAAGAAAAAGATTATACTTTGTTTTTGTAGACAGTGGTGGCTTGATAATCCTTTTAATGATCTGAATATTAAATACTGAGTTGAGTGAAGGAAGAACGCACTTAGAATGAGTGATTTGCTGTACATAAAGTCCCGTGTATTTAAGGTGTCAATACCGAGAATCTTCTAGCAAGAGTAGGTGCATAAAAGGGTAGGGATGACCACGTTGGGAGCGGGGAAGGTTGAGTTGGATTCACAAGTCACAACTGGATGTAGCTGGCCTTTTACCTTTCCACTGTGTCCTGTACGTAGCTGCTCTCCTGTCCTGCCTCTCCCTCAGGCTTCCCCACACTCATTCCGAAGACGAGTTAGCAAAACCTTCATGTTTTAGAAGTTGATCCTGACATTGACATCAAGGCAAAGGCTGAATTCTTTTTGTAAGAGCAATGTTAGAGGTTGCAATTGGAGAAATCAGTTCCCAGGCTGTAGGACTTAACGGAAGCGATTGACACAATTTTAAGAGAAAAACCCAGTCAGTAAAGGAATGTATATAATACTGCTCTGTGTTTTACAGTACGATTTGTTGCTCTCAGACTGTGTAAAACAAAATTTATTCATGTTTTCTGCATATTAAAAAAATCTTATTGTACCAATTGGTAAACTATTAAATGCATATAAAACTAGATGTGGTTTTGTTTCCTTGGATGCAAGAATTAAAACTATTTTGAAAAAAGCTATTGGCGTTTCGCCCTTCAGACCATGCTCCCACACTGGCTTTGTTCTTGTGCTTGCCTGAGGAAAGGGGAAGCTTTTTAGAGGCAGTGGATTCCCACTGGAGTAACCAAAGGTGCGATGATGTTAGATTATGCGGAGTTGTTTGGCTGGTTCCACAGTCAGGCTGGAGGAGAGAGGTGGCTGGGGCTGGGCTGGGGGCAGAGAGGCTGAGTTGGGGCTGGGACTGGAGCCGGGTTTGGATTGGGGCTGGGCTGTGTTTCCAGTTTCAGTATGGCATTGGTGGGAATGGAACAGGTTTTCAGCAGACAGGGCTGAATCCCAAAAGCAGTGAGAGATGTCAGCTTTTGGGTCAGTGGGGAAAGAGAAAATCTGCAGCTGCGTGTGTTCTCCCTGACCCAGCATGGCCACTAGCTGCAGCAAAGGGTCAGCTGGTGACTTTGCCTTGCAAGTTGTAGCTGTTTGTGGTGTGAGAGATGTCTGGGAAACTAAAGATAAACCCAGTGTGTTCCCATGTGCTGCTCAGGATTGCTGCTGTTTTTAATCTTTCTCTGAAATAATGTCACTTTGCTGTGGTTACTGTTCTTGGATAGTGGTGAATGGAGCCCGGTAGCATCAGGAGTAGGCAGGGTTCAGTGCTTGTGTGATGCTTACACAGAGATGTTAAATCATGCCTGAGCCAGACCTGGATGGGCCTGAGAGGGTACAAGGGTGGAGGAGGTGAGGTGCTGAGGGCCATGAGAGCTACGCTCAGTTACTTCTTGGCCTGGTAGGGCTTCAGCTCAGGTCACAGCCAACTCTTCCGCATTCATTTTTCCTAGGGAACCAAGTACCAGAGAACAACCAACCTCCCAAAGAGGCAGAGGGACAGATCTCATGTTATTAAATGCAGTTATTTCACAACTGAGGACAGCATTCACACTGCTTGGCTGTGTAGCCTTATTACCTGGGATTTGCATCCTCCAGCTTCATTTCATGTATTTATGGAACTCCACGGAGCCTGTGCCCCTGCTTCCTCCTCAGGCTTCTCACCTGTGAGGCCAAAGTGCTTTGGAAACCTCTGGTGCCAGAACAGGCTCGTTCCTGCTGCTCTGATTCTGGGTTACTGTGGCTGCAAGTCTGGTACTAGTTCTACTATGGATCTTTTGGAGTTAATTCCTTTGTCCACAGGGGCATTTAGAACAGAGGCAGCGCTAACCTGCAGGAGCCTCTAACCTGCAGGAGCCTGTGAACAGTGCAGGGAACTGAAACGTTCCAGTGACTGCGACACCTTCCGAAATGGCCTAAGAGCTTTCACCTCTGTCCCTGCCCAGGTCAGGAAAACAACCCAGTGTGTTCACAACAACCCTAAGCATCCCTGAGAAAGGTAAGCTGGGGAAAGCACGTACCAGCTGCAGAGAACAAATAATTGCAGGTAGAGGAGTGCTCAAGGAAGGGGAACAGCCCTGCAGTGCAGCAGCAGCCCTGCAGCAGATCTGCACCTATTCTCTCCTCTTAGCTCTTGCTTAGGACAGAAGTGCTCCAGGGCTGGTTTTTAGGTTAGCTCTATCCGACACCTAACACCAGACTGTAAAGAAACCAATAAATAAAGTACCTGAGATAGTTTAAAAAGCTTTTAATGGACTGAAACACACTAGTTAAAGAAAAAAAATCTTGTAGGAAAGATGCACTGTAGTCATTTATTGATTGTTTTCCAGGAAATTCAGAATTTTTCTAATAGGCGCAAGGTTGTTTGCGGTAAAGACTCCTCCTGCTTTGTTACCTCGAACAACGCAGAGGCTGCTCCCCCTTCTCTAATCCCCACCAAGAGTTACAAACACCCATACGGGGGTACAGGAAACCAAGGGTACAGAGCACAGGGACAGCACTTGTTCTCCAGGTCAGTAAAAGCAGCAATGCAAATTAGCACAGGGCACTACCCACGACAGACAACGAAAGAGAGAGGCTGGGCTCCTCCGCCAGCACAGGCAGCAGGGGCCTTGCCCTCACAGGTTGTTCTACAGCTCAATCGGTTTGGGAGAGGACATTCAGCTCTGTCGGCACACACGGCCCCAGCCCCTCCCCAGCCAGGGGAGCAGCCAGTCCCCACAGGGCCATGTTTGTGCAGGGAGGGGATGAGGATTCATTTAGTGGCATCTGCCAGTTCAGTGACGTCCATTGCCAGCAACGGAAGCTCCCCCGGCACCAACCTCAAAACCAGTGTGCAAAAAGCCAGTTCAGAAGGCATCAGCGCTGTGGGAAGGTTCAGTTTCTACTTAAACCTCATCCCCTTTCCCAAGCCAAGTAATTCCAGGCTGGGAGAGACTTACGGTTCCAATCTGGTTCAAGCTTGCCTGGGGGGGTTCGAGTCCCTCGGCTCTGTGTTAGTGGTACTATTGCAAATGAGACTAAGTCATGACCATTTTCTGACTTTGCCTCCCCTCCTCCCCCACTGTCCTGCTAAAGCACCGGAGTCCAGACCTCCTCTGATGCCATTCCCACTCTCTCCTAGGCACTGGGGTTTCCATTGCAATGGAATTTGTGCGCTTTTTTTTGTTTGTTTTTTTAAACATCAAGTCCTCACTCTTTGGATACAGCATCCCAAGTTACTCAGCTGCAAGCAGAGCAGAGGCGGAACTGTGAGTATCATATATATAATCTCTCTATATATATCTTTACCTTGAAAATTAGAACGTGAATGTTACAAAACCCCACTGAATTGCCAAACTACCAACCAAAAGTAGAAAAATGGTTAAAGGAATCCAATGGCTATATCCTGATGTAGAAAATGCTGTACATTCCCCCACTTATACACACACGTTACAGGCTTCAGTCATCTGAGCAATACAAATATGGCTGCTTAGTTTTCCTTAGCACAAGTCAGGACAGTGACTGGGGGTGTGTGGAAATCAATCTTTTGGCTTGGAATCCACATTTTACAAGAATGCTGAGCAGTGGCTGGGGCTGGTTTTGTACTGGTTTAGCAAAGCAGTGTCCTTAGTCAACATAAAAATGACCTGAGAAATGTTACATACCTCAAGACAGTTCATTTGGAATTCATATGTACAAAGTAGAAATAACTGATGATGTGCGCACACACAAACACAGACACACACACACGGGCACGGCAGCCTCAGGCTGCGCTCACCTAGGACGGGTCTTTCGTTCGCTGCTGCATCCTGGCCACCTGCCCCTCCATGTGGCAGACACAAGCTCAGTCAGACAGATTACATTTCTCAGATTAGTTCTTTGCATTGTGTATTAATTGTACCAGTGCAATAACATTGTCAAAAAAAGGAGGAGCTGCTCCAGGGGAGTCCGAGACCCTGGGTCAGATTCAGAAAAGGGTGGTTTACTTTTTTTTTTTTTTTTTTTTTTTTTTTTTTTTTAAGCGAGGTACACATTAAGCAGAGCTCTGTGTTAAGGGGATCTCAGCAGAAGGCATGCTTGGCTCAGCCTCTTTCTCCTCCACAGCTTTGTCCTCTGGTTCTAGCTGTTCGCCACTTTTTATGCTTTCCTGGAGCTGCTGGCGTCGCTGCACCTCTGCTTTAAGGTTCTCCAAGTCTTTTTGGCTGAAGGGGAAACCAGGAAGGGGAGCAAACATTAGACTAGATTTAGGAAGGGTGCAAAGCACAGGGACAAGGTAGCGTTCAACAAAACAGGGAATGCTCCCAGCACTTGCCCTCCTCCTGCCCGATCCTAGGTCCCACAATACCTGCACAAGCCCCGTGCTTGGTTTGCCCTTCCGTTTTGAACCAAGAGGCACCAGGTTGTGACCCAGCAGCAGCCACTCAGGTTCATCTTGTCTGGGTCTAGGCAGCCTCTGGCTGCTTCTGGTGAATTTTTACCACCAGTGATTATTTATAGCCTTACAAGAATAGAGGCTCAGCAAAGGTCACCTTTTTCCACCACCACTCTGATCAAATTTTCAACTAAAAGCCTAAAGATACCATTTATAATAAATGAATGAAAAAAACCCACAACCCCATCAAGCATAGTGCTGTTTCTAGTGGCCTTAAAGATGCTGATGATAATCAGGGCTGGTATTATACTTTGGGCTAATGTTCTTTGTAAACAAATCCTGCAGAGCTGGGGCAGGAAAACCTCCAGGATGTGCTTAAAGTGAGTACCCAGCTCCACAGCCTTGTCTGTGGGAGCATCACTGCTGTTTTCACAGTCAGCCCAGTGCTGCTCACTGTGGTTCTTCTGGGTAGAGACCACTGACCAAGCTTTGACTGCCTCCCATCATGGCTAAACAAAGGAATCCCTTTGCTGCTGGGGTCACAGGCACTGAGGGAGATGCCAGTCGGGGCTGCTTCCCAAGCCACCCATGGGGTACGTCACACAAGAGTGATCTTGCCTAGTGACACATCAGTTCTCCAGAAGCTTGCTTGCTGTCATTTAGCTCCAGAGAACGGTTTAGGGGGCTGGATTTTATGAAGTCAGCTTGCTGCTACAAGCTCAAGGTTACACTTTTGAAAGAGTCCCTGACATTTCATGCAATGTTCCTCCAACCAGAAGCTTTTTCCAGTGCCACTAAGGATTGCCCAGGGATCCTGCAGAGCAGCCCTTCACAAGCATTCAGCGGTGCCCTCAGGGCGCTCAGCACCTTCAAAAGCAGTTTTAATGCAGAAGTGGCAACTTCAGACACTATTTGCCTAGTGGCGCCTGAAAAGAAAGGCAACCTACGATCACTGGAAAATCCACATTTTGGGTCTGTGACTCTTAATGCCAAGGGACCCATTGTGCTGTCGCAGGAACAAAGATGACAAAAAGCCTACTTGATTTCTAAAGGTGCCACACGCAGAGGTACCACCTTACCTTAGTGGAATGAAGAGAATTCCATTGATAATGTTGAGCTGCTCCAGGACACTGGCCATACTGGGAGCTGTGAACTGCAGCATAAGAGAACAAAAGCTTTTAAAGTCAAACCCAGGCAGAACAGCTGAGAGCTCCTAAGCAAGTCCAGACATTGTTTACCAACAGCTGAGAAAGCTTATGCCTCATGTGACACTCTAGTAGCTGTAAGGAGGCACTTTGTGTTTTCTACCTCTTCATACTTGTAAGTTGAAAATCAGCATCTAGAGGCCCCCTGGCCACTGTGGCAGCCTCCCCTCTGATCTCTGCAGGACTTCATTTAAATGCAGTGTATGTGTCAGTTCAAAATGTGTTGAGTTTTTCCCCCCGCCCCCTCCTTCAAATGTTGTAATAAGGGTAAAATCTGTTACCATTGTACGTGTTCGAGCATCTTAGCTGGACGCTGTTTCCTTAATGTGACCATTTACTCAATTCAAGATCTTTAAGCTAAAATTACTCCGCCATGAGTTCCTCAGTTCTTTACAGTGAGAAGAAAACCCAACCGCTTCCACAGAGCTGTGCCCTTTCTCCTGGGAGGGAGGCTCTGCAGCTGGAAGCCTCTTTCCCAAGCCCCTGGCAGCTGCCCGTGTTCAGCACCCCTTGCGAGGGTTGGAGCGCAGGCCCCTGGATGTCCTCGCAACAGGTGCTTTACCAGCTGTACAGGCAGAAAAGAGCAGCAGGGCTTGGCCCAAGCCAGCCAATCTGCTCCTGCTCCACGTAAGGCAGAGCAAGGCCGGCCCTGCCATGCGCTCCGCTGCCCGGCCTCCCCACGCCACAGGATTCTTGGAAGGAGAACAAAGCACCTGGGCAAAGATGACAGCATTTTTTAGGGTGAGGAAACTAAAGTACTTTAGGATTGAGCAACCTGCCTACAAGCCACTGAGTCAACAGAAGGGCAGGTTTGTGTGTAGGCGTCCCAGGCTCCCACACGGCGAGCTGCCTGCCACATCCTTCTCCATTTCCCTGGATGCCCTGTAACACCTGAGCTCAGAAGAAAGAGCCAGAGCCCAGAACCGCTCTATTCAGAAGAAGAGACGCTGAGTCTGCTTTGGTTAGAACATGCTTGTCCAAGCCTCTCCCTTCGCAGGGACCCATGAAGGGTCTGCAGCTGGCAGAGCCATCACCACCTCCAACAACATCTGCACGAACATGCTGTGTCCTTCAGGAGCAGCTAAACACAAATCTTTGCTTCACGGCAATTCCTCTCGTGCTCAGGCTTACCTTAAGTGGCATGATGTTTGCGTTGGAGCCATTCTTGTAAATCTCATTCATTGTGCGTTGAAGAGCGACTGCTTGCTGAGTCAGGTATTTCAAGTACTCGGAGCTCTCTTTGGTCTTTTCATGGTGTTCTCCAAGCTAATCAGAAAAGGGGAAGGAAAAAAGGTACAACACTACAAATTGGAACAGGACCCAAACCAGGGTGCCTCCCAGTCTCTGGCAGCTCAACATCCTTATAGAAACTCATCAGAACTGGATTTCACCTGCCTTGGCATTCAAAAAACAAACAAACAAAATTCCTCTAGGAGCCTTATTATCAACATTACACATTTCCATCAAGTAGGAGCACGTCTGCAGGGTGAACGGCGTTGCCTCTGCCAGGCTGCGCTTGCAGCCAGTGAGATGGCGCTGAATCACAGCGCACAAGGCAGGCGTGTTCAGACAGACCCTGGGCTGAGGTAGAAGTTTCACTGTGCATTGGCAAGGAGGAAGTACTGCCCCTGAAAAGGCTCAGTTCCCAAACTCGTTTGGATCTGGTGTTTAAGAGACAGGTGGTACAAAACAAAATAGGAAGAAGAGAGCAGCTGTTTCAGTGCCCTGCCAGACCGTGAGGCCAGGCCAGCAACAGAATCCTCTGTCCAGTGACAGGGGGACAGCAAGAACAAAGTCCCAGGAAGGCCATTCAAAGACTTTCTGGGCTCAAAACTCAGTCAATTATATTACAGAGCAGCAACTCTGGTGAAATCCAGTAACTGTGCCCTGTCCCTAGAAAGAAGATTCCTGGGCATCTTTTCAGACCTGTTTGTAACATCTCCCCACGTTCCAAGCTGTGGCCCTGATGGTTTCTGGTAGTACTGCTCATTTCCAGCAAGAAAGTGATACATGAATTAGCAGCATGTACATTAGTTACCTGGTTTTTGTAGATGGTGTAACCTTCCTTCTCGTGCTGTAGAGCCGACCGGAATTCTGCTTTGCTCTCGTACACTCGGGCTACCAAGTGGTGGCTGAGGGAAAGAAAAGGGTTTTGAAGTTCTTTAATGAAGAAGCAACATTTCTGCACCATTGCGAGCATGACTAACATCACGATGTTTACGCTAAAAGTCTTAATAGAAGCATCCACAGTAGCAGATACTGGACTCTGAATACAGGACCCATGAGTTACTTTTCCCCATTCTGTCTGGGGATTAATATACTACACAGATTTGGGTTGGAATTTGTTGAGGTGCTGGGAAGCAACCTAGAGAAGACTGAACTGGAGATTTTTTCCTTCCCACACCCAGGAAAGCAAAAAGCCACAGTGAGGAACTAAATGGAGGCAGCACATCTACAGGAACATCTCTGGGCTAGGCTTGTAACTGGAGAACATAAGCCCTTACACCCTTCAAGAAGGGTCTCTTTCTGTCTTAAAAAGCAGATGTATGAATTATTTTATTATTCACAGCCAGAAGTAAAATCTTCCAGCACAGCAACAACCAGCAGTGGCAGAGCTGGCACCCAAGTCACCTGGGCTCCCTCCAGCTGGGAGAGCGAACTTGGCTCGGACTTTGCTTCCTTAGTGTTTCTGGACTGGAAGGAAGATTTCTGGGTTTGGCAGTGTTACTCTGTGGGAAGTGATGAATCTCGTCAAGCACCCCAGTGCTACTAAGGGAAAGCAAGATGCTTTCTGCAGAATGCATTATCCATCAACTGCTGCAAAACAGAGCAGACTCTTGTGGGTGCTTAATAAGATTTATTTCCACCCTGATGAAGAACAGATGGGTTGCAATGTGGTAGGAGTAATTAGGAGTGGGCCACCACTTGGTTGATAGTGAGCCAGTATCGCGTTCAAGGACAGCGCACACAGCGCTGAAGAGCAGTGGGTATTTAGAGCAGATCCTAAAGGTGCCGACCGCTCCGTAGTTCCCTTGGAAACACAAGAAGCTGCTCAGTATTTCATTCAATACAAAGCTTTATGGTAAAGGACAAAGACAAATTATATGCTTCTCAAAGATAGCTCCCCGAGGGCTGAAACAATTAAATAAAAGTATTTACGTATCATCCCAGTCTCCCAGGATAATTACATTAGCCTTGCTCTCCAACCCTCACTTGCCACACATGTTTTTTCTACGGAGTCCACAAGCACCAGGGGCGTCTCAGATTTTTGGGGGCGACCAGCATTAGTGCAGATCCCTCAATTAAGAACAAGGGATCTCTGTCTTTCGAGACAGCAAACTTGGATGCTGCAACATGACCTGGACTCACACGGTCCCAAGGAGTCTGTCTGACAGCTGCGACAGGACTGATCTAATTTAACAGGCTACAGCTGGACACAGCTGGATCGGATCCCTCCTCTATATGAGCTCACGGTGAATGTTCTTTCTTGTTAACAGCACAGTGACCCAGCCCAGTGCCCCACCCTGCCTCACCTTAGTGCAACTTTCAAAGACTTGGAGCCGTGATACTTGGAGCTGATGGCCAGGGCGTTCTCCAGGAACCGGAGCGACAGGTCATACTCCATAACCCCATGAAGCACCAAGCCGATGTTGTTCTGCACAAAGAAGTTAAATAAGCAAATTCAAACTACTCATTCATTGTTTTGTAAAGCCCAAGACCACACAGGTATTTGTTTCAGTGCTGAAAAGGCTGCAGCAGCCACAAGTCCTCAGCGGATCTCTCTACCGCACACAGCATGTGACAGGAGACCATTTTTCCCCCCGGGAGCTCAGTCTAAACAAACGAGACAAAAGAGAGAGAAGAAACTCTCTCCATTTTACGCACAGGCAACAAAATCAGGCTACGCTAAGGAATGAGCAAAAGGGTTACTGGTGCTCAAACCCCAGCCTGCAGTGTCCTAGCGCAGAGCTCCAGCTCATGAGTAAAACTCCTTTCCTCTAATGACACTAACTGGTACCGACAGAGGAAAGGGCAGTGCCTAAATGTTCATTTTAAAGAGCCAGCACCATGCGCGTTTTAAAGGCTTCTAGGAGATTAGAACCTCAAAGACTCTAACTGATTACTCACATCCAAGAGTGCCATTTCTGGGTGATCCTCCCCAAAGACCAACAGCATGAGGTAGCGTGCACGGTACAGTAAGTTCAATGCTGTGGAGAGCTGGCTGTTTGCAAAGCAGTACAAAGCAAGGTGCATCTGTAACAAAAAGGAGTGATCCACAATTAACGCTCTGTATTTACCACTCTGTAAAGCAAACTTAACATCTCCTTTCTACTCCTTTCCCCAGCTGCACACAAATAAAAGGTCTTTATGGTTAAAAAGGATTTCAGTCTCTCAGAAAAGTCCAGCTCTGCTGGCTGAATAACAGCTCTGCTGAGGTATTTTGTAAGACACACGACTGAGGAAGCTGAAGCGTTTTGTTTCAGTTTCTCTTAAGCACCTCAAGGAATATTTCAAAGTAGACCTGGGAATATGAATTCTGATTGTATTTCTTGGGAGGGATTATTTCTTTCTTCACTTCTGACATAAGTTCACCAAAAGCCAGCCGGATTAATGAATATAAAGAAACATTCAGCAGACAAACCCCCAAAATTCTAAACTAAGTCGGACAAACACTGACCAAGCAGGATGCTTACAAGGCAAACATTTAAGTATTCAGTTTACAAAATCACAAGATACAAAACTTATGATGGAAGTACAGGATTCTGGGAATAACAGTGCAGAAGGAATGAGAACTGAAACTGTTTCCTAGATGCAAACATTAATTATTGCTCACAGACTCCAGGTGGACACACAAGTTGCCGCTTCTCCCCCCACACCCTGTACTCACATATTCTTGAATCGTGTTGGGATGCTCAATACCCAGGACCCTCTCACTCATTAGCACCGCTTTCTGCTGATTACTTAAGGCCTAAAGAGAACAGAAGACCCAAGAGCAAGTCAGGCAGTGCTGTGCACTTGAGCAAGCAAGCATTAGGAAGGGATGAGAGGACCAAAGAGACCCTATCCGAGCCCTTGCTTACCTCTGAATAATCTCCCATGATGTAGTTGAGACGAGCTAGCAGCCTCAGGCAGGCACAGATTTCTACATGCATAGCACCATACACATTGTTGAACAAGTTTAAGGCTTCGTTGATGAGCTCGCAGCCCTCCTTCAAGAAACCTGAAAAAGGTTACGTTCATATACGTATGTATGTTAAATAAGCCCTAATGCTACTTATTAGTAGTATTAGGAGAAGAGCGTTGCCCATGAAGCCAGAACAGTAGTGGGATATGTAGCCAGAAGTCAGTGCATTGCGTAAGGACTAAAACCCAGGAGACCATTGTTCTTAACCAAGATGGGATGGGTGGGGGACACTGGTGGAGGGCAGAGGGCCATGCGACACACCCTGCTCAAGAGGTAGAGGCATGTTGGGTCTGTACCTTGCTGAACCTTTGCTTGCCCGCTCTGGAAGAAGTGGAAAGCGTCTGAGGCTTTGGGGTTTACGTGCTTCACTACAGGGAAGATGTTGAGAATATCCTCCTCTGTGAAGGTGGGTTTGTGCCTGTTGTCAAAGTTGTACTCTTTCAGCAGTATCTGCAGGAACCAAAAAGACCGGAGGTCACGATCATCGCTTTCATTGATACATGGCAAGAAAACATGGGGAAGTGAGCCTTGAATTCTGTGGGCAGATTCACAGTTAAACCATCTCCTGTATCACCACCTGGGTTTTGAAAGAAGGTTGTGTGCAGGCGTGCACCACCACGTACGCATGGTGAAACCACACCAGCGCCAAGGCACGGTTGTGGTGGCATTGGAACCCCAACAGGGGAACCCCAGCCAACCAAACTCCTGCTCCCACAGAGCAGTGAGAAGGCAGCACTGTCGGGAAGGAAGCTCCCTGTAATTTGTGCCAGGACAAGCCCGAAGTCCCGCTCTGCTCAGCCCAATTGCTGCTTCTCTTTGGAGGGGGAGTACGCATGTGCATGAACTTAAGATGCGAGCTTGGTTTGTCAAACAGAGCAAGCTACAGCAATTGTATCCAGGCTGGTTAATCTTCCAAGGGAGATGCACGGCAGTTTTTACCCTAAAAGGGAACCCAATTAGAAATCTTTTTTCTCCAGGGCTGGAACCTTTATTCCAGCGTTAACCCCACAAAGACCTTTTGGGACTCACGCTCTGTCTAAAGGCTGTTCCCTGCAAAGCCCTTTGCACTTACTCTTCACGTTTCTCAGTATGGAACATTATGGGGAAGGGATGGAAGACGTGGATCTTACTTGGACTCCAGTTTTGAGGGAGATTTCACGAAGCAGGGTGATTTTCTGCAGATTATACACTTCAGCTGCTTGGTCAGCATTCTCACTGCAAAAAGCACACATAAGCTTCAGCTCTCGGGTCAGCTTCAGCTCAAGGACATCCCTTCGCTGCGAGGTATCTGAAGCACAGGTCCCTGTACAGCTGGGTGCTAAATGAAACCAGTGACTAACGCTGCAGTGGTTGCTAATGGTCTATTAAAGCTTACGGAGATGCAAACCAGGATTTCTTACTGAAATCCTACTCATTCTCTTCAAAGCTGACTGCAGTGTTTAGGCGAGAGCCTGCACGCCTTCAGCTCATGGTAAAGAATGAGCTGTCCAAGCAAGAAGGGACGATCATCGATTTCCAATTGGTCATGGTTTATCTTGGGTCACTTTGATTTTGCTTGCAGTTTCGGTCACTACCTGCACCTTCCAGCAGCCTTATTCACAACTCCACTTCAAATGGTTTAGCGATTGATAAGAACGGTTGGACCTGATGATCCAACCTAGTGATTCTGCAATTCTATAAATACAGGAGTTGTCTTTGGTTTTGGAACACGAGGTCCCTTCAGCCTGAATCACTCTCTACATAGATAAATATATTTTGACTACACTCCTTCAGCTTCTTGCACTCTACTCCCCTCTCCACCATTAAGACAGGATTCCCCTCCTCCTCCTCCATGTTTCCTAGCTTCCTTTACCTCATAGGTTTCATCTCATTTCAGATTTCCACTACGTTTTGCCCTGCTGCTCTTTGCCCATTTTTTTTGATTATAGGCCTGTAAAACTCCCTCAAAGGTACAAATTCATATTCAAACAGAAAGCAAGTCAAAAAGGCAGATGCTTCTGAAGAACATTTAAGAGCTACAGACATTGATGAGAGTCCAGGTAAAGCAAAAGTAATTTGTTCCGCTTACCATTCAAGACTAAAATCAAAGTAGTTCTTTGCTTCTGAACAAATATTCTTCCAAAGCTCCTGAGGAGTCATGCTGGCCCAGGCAGTGTTGTCAGCATTTCCAAGATTCCTGTTTTTCCTTTTCTTATTCTTTTTCTTGGAGACCAGCTCATCAGCTGGAAGATGGGCAATGGGAT
This sequence comes from Coccyzus lansbergi, assembly GCA_033558105.1. Lineage (NCBI taxonomy): Eukaryota > Metazoa > Chordata > Aves > Cuculiformes > Coccyzidae > Coccyzus > Coccyzus lansbergi. The sequence continues at coordinate 780,369 of JAUMJK010000744.1, read as the reverse complement.
TTGGAAAGGAGCTTAGAAAACAATTGAGGAAGTGGCTGATGGCTGCTGATAACCCCGAGAGCTCCACGCCCTGCAGGAGACACCACAATCAGTCCTGGCAGATGCTGCCATCACACAGGCACAACTCTGACCTCAAGTCTCACACAAACCCGACCAGAAATGGGAAAACCTTCCAGGAAAGGGAAAGGAAGGTGGTATTTACAAATGCAACTAGCACAGGCAGAATCATGAAGGTCTAAGTTTACACCTACAGACGCACACACAAATATTAGGTTCCATTTCATGCTGCTACCTGGGACAGAGAAACAGGAGAGCGCAAAGATGATTCTGATGCTGGAATAAAGCCAGGTGTATTGCTATGTTATGAACAGACAGGTACAAGGATGTGCTACTGTGCATGCAATTAGAAAAGCTTCTTAGGAGGGTAAAAGCAACACTGTTTAGAGGAAAAGTTATTACAAGGAAAACAAGCTGTGATTTCACTTTTAAAAGCTTTCAACATAATGAGTGAGAATCTGGGGAAGAAAAGCATGAATGATTACTCTCTGGGAAAGCTATCTTCAAGTGGGGACTTGTTTTCCCTTAAACGCAGGGCTGTACCTATTTTAGCGCTAATGAGATTGTACTTCTTGTTGCTCAGCAACCCCTGTGAACTGCCTAATGAGAGAAGAGGCTCAAACAGCTCTGTGTTTGCGGAAAAAAGTCATTAGAGAGGACAGACAAGGCAAGAGGTCAGGCTGCAGGTCATACCTGGAGGTACGTCTTGAAGATGTGTTTAGCCGATCGAGTGATCAATTCACTGATTCCTATTTTCTACCCAAAGGAATAAAGAACAGAGACCAAAAGTCAGTTGGCAAAAACAATGAAAAACATGCTTTGCTTTTGAAGTGGGTTTTTATCAAGATCTGCAGAAGATGCATTCTCCAGTACTCACCCTGCAGCACAAAAAAACCGTTCTGTGTTTTACAACACTCCTGGAGCCTACAAAGATCCCCCAGCACACTCGTGCACGGCGACCACAAGCCACCCCATGCAGCACAGCTCTAATGATGCTTCCAGGAGCTACCACAGCACTAACTCTGGGCATGCTCACAGGCAGCCACGCTCACAACGCTTTCCAGTTTGATCCAAAGCCCTGATGGATCTTAGAGGCTTAAAAAAATGCATGGCTTAAAATAGGACTGTGTTATCTGCTATTATGCAAATACTTGAATACTGTGTCCAGTTCTGGGCCCCTCACCATAAGAAGGACGTTGAGGCTCTGGAGCAAGTCCAGAGAAGAGCGACGAGGCTGGTGAAGGGGCTGGAGAACAGAACCTATGAGGAGCGGCTGAGAGAGCTGGGGGTGTTTATCCTGGAGAAGAGGCGGCTGAGAGGAGACCTCATTACTCTCTACAACTACCTGAAAGGAGGTTGTAGAGAGGAGGGAGCTGGCCTCTTCTCTCAAGTGACAGGGGACAGAACAAGAGGGAATGGCCTCAAGCTCTGCCAGTGGAGATTTAGGCTGGAGATTAGGAGGAAGTCTTTCACGGAAAGGGTCATTGGGCATTGAAACTGCCCAGGGAGGTGGTTGATTCACCTTCCCTGGAGGTGTTTAAGGCACGGGTGGATGAGGTCTTGGGGGACTTGGTTTAGTGTTAGATAGGAATGGTTGGACTCGATGATCCGATGGGTCCCTTCCAACCTGGTTTTTATGTGATTCTGTGAAATAATATTTTAATTGACGGTGTGAAGTTTAGCCAGATGCTTACGAAAATGTGATCCAGCTGAGCACGACCAGGGGTCTTGGTGATGAAGTTGATCACTTTTCCTAAATAGCGCATGTTGATGCCCCTCTGGTGCATGGCCTCGGCTAAGGTAGCTCCGTCCATCGGGAGCACCGTGTGATCCAAGCAGTCTTTGACCTGCAGGGTATATACGAGCTTCAGTTACTGACAGCAAACAGGAAGGAGAAATTTTCAATTAAAACAAAAACACCCAAAACATCATCTGACTGGGGAGATGAAAAGATGTTACCTGCCAGTTTCCAGAGATGACATTTAAGTTGCAAGCAGGGACAAGTACAGAGCACTGATCAGACAGAGCTAGGGATGCTGGGTGCTCCCTGCCACAGGCCTTATGCTCCACTGCCAGCAAAGTGGATAAATTCAGCCTGCACAGACTCCCCAGCAAACAGTCACACACACGGTTGCTACGTGAGGTTCAGGGACACCCCAAAGGCAACCAGTGACCCCAAGCAAGACTCTTTTTGGGTGTAGGGTGCGCAATACCAGGGACCACCACATTCAGATGCAGAGGGAACGCTCGCAGCAGGCAGCGCAAAGCAGTTTGTGCAAAGCCTTTGCTAATTTAAACATTCCTACACTAATATCTCGAGCAGCACTAGGCACTCCCAATAAGCATTGGGCAACTGAGGTGTGGAGAGATCAACTGGTAAACCAGCTCAGGCTTCATTTTGAATTCGCTGTGCACAGCAAGCAGAGGCAAAGGCCCCATGGAGCAGCACAGGAGACTGTAACCAAGTGCTGAGCATGCAGCCTCAACCAGCAGGAGGTCAGTGATGGTGTTCGGTGTAATTCAGCATAGGGCTTCCAGCATTTTGCCAAAGGCCACACAGGAATTTCATAGCAGAACACCGACTTTGAGAACTCCTGTGGCTCAGGTAGTGAGAAACACTTTCCCTTTGGTACAGCTTATTTAACTAACACTTGTGGAACTAGCAGGCTAACCCATCCTGAAGGGCCTCACAGTCATTACCTAAAAACACTTCCAATTAAAACTTGGAGTCGTACACATAGCTGATAAGGGGAAATGGCACTTGCATTTTAAGTTGTGTTGCAGTGCTGATAAGAGTTAGGGAGTTTCACCAGTTACTCTGCGATACGCGGAGTATGGAAGGCTGCCTGCATACAGTAGCTGCCTTGGAACTTGCCCTCACACATGCCTGGATTTATATACTAGTGTGTCAACTATCTCGTAAAACAATAGTCAGTTAATCCTCTTCTAATTCTCTCCCTCCCCTTTTTTAATGCAAAGGCTGAAGAGCTGATCTTAAAGGTTATATTCACTACAAAACTACTGGATTTAAGTTTAGAAGAAGTTTTCCAGCAAGGAAGATTCCCTCCTACATAAGGCAAACAATTCCTGAACTTCTTGGAGTGGACATCATCAATCCCACCCTCCTAGTTACAGTGTGAGCTGCAACACACACATTAGAAGTCAACTGAGAGAGCGTCTTGAGAAGTGAAAAGCTAGTATTTCTTATCCAACCGGGTGCACAGGTAAGCTTTCAAAATGCTTAAGGAAGGAATTTTTACAATAGAGATTAGTAAGAACAATTTCCCACTTCATTTCAAATTATTAGTCACCAATTGAGTCACAATTGGGGTCAGATAATATAATAAGTTGTGCAGGGCGCCCAGGGCTAGGGAGGATGACTTACATGGCCTTTATTGTCCCAAACTCTTAGCAATAGCTGTTAATTGCTAGTGTGAAAACCCTTTGTTGGAGTGAGGTGGGACAACTGTGCCAAGACAGGAAAGAGAAACCCCTTTTGTGGCTGCTTGCACTGTTTGCTGTATTTCACTCCCGGTGCCACAACTCTGCTGCTGGCAGGAGAACGCAGCGATTGCTCAGGACATGAAGCCAGCGTACGGCTGTGTCACTGTGTGCTCAGAGCAGTTAGGCTCACGGGGAGCTTTCAGAGAGGACTTTACTGCTGGTCCTCGGTTCCTTACCAAACCCGGGATCTGGCATGACAGCAAGAATGCAGCAGCATCCTTCAGCAACTGCTTCTGATCCTGCACCTCATCTTTGCTAGACTCAGGAAAACGAACACCTAGGAGTAAAATTACAAAAACCAACAAAAGAAAACACATCAGCTCAAAGAAGAAACAAGTCATATACAGAAAGCGTACACTAAGAACAGGTAGAAAGTTAAAGGTACTCTGTCTCCCTAGAATTAAAGACAATTTTTCAAAACTTATCTACTTTACAACATGTTTTGATGGAAAGAGCATTAGCTGCGCCGCTGGGTTAGTGGCTGTGCTGCTATTGCCCACTCATTTCTTTCTTAATGCAGCTTTTATAAGGTCAAATACTGCTTTTTATAAGAGGCAGAATGGACCAGATAAAGTGCTGTATACTCATCCAGCACAAGAGAGTCAACTGGCTGGATCACAGAGGGAACATTTCAGCAGATGGGCCAGCAAATACAACAAGCGCTAGAAACTCAGAGCCTTCTGAACACCTAAATTGAAGTAAGTTTCAATTCTAGCTGCAAAGCGGCGCCAAAGCACTCATCTTCACCAGCCTCAGAAGATGCTGGAGTATTTCAAACCACATGTTCCTTCTGATAAATTTATTCCAAGCTAAATTCATGGTCACACCCCTGCAATTCACACACACACACACAGCATGGCTGTTCACCCCCATGAGCACTCTGGGAGCTTCTTCTGTATTTCCAAATTAAAAAAAAAATAAAAATACTGATTCCAGCCATGGAAAGCCACATAAAATGCCTGCAACTAATGTGTGTATTTGAAGGGCACTGTGACCTGCTCATCATAACATTACTAAAACAAACCCTGCGCTTCACTGAAGACTCAACATCAGTTGTTCATCTACAAGTGCTGGTTTTTGTGTAAACTACTACATTAGGTTAAAATGTAATTTCTTCCCCCCCTCCCTCTGCTTCTCTTCATGTAGTCTGGCAGCTGGGATGCTGGAGACTCACAAGAGGATTCTTGGCAGCAATCTGCAGACCTCCCCCAGTGTAGCAGTGGGAGACAGCTTACTGCCTGCATTTGGGAGCTGGAGCACTGCAATGAATTACGCTTCTTTCTCTTTTCTATATCTTTGTGCTTTGCAGAGAATCCTGTACCATGCCCAGCTCGCCAAAAGCCAGCGATATTCCTGGCTACACAACACAGTTTTTTCTCTGTAGTTGGCTGGACACGACGATCCTCCGAAGGAGGATTAAACCCAGCTCTTTGTATACATACCTGGTGAGAAAATATCTGGGTTAAACCGAATGTCAAATGACGTGTCGCTAATGGAGCCTACAGCCTTGCAAGCATTTCGAATCACTTCTCTGCTTTTGGGATCCACTGGAGCAGGAAGAAAAATAGGATAAAAATGAATGTGGATTTCAGAAAATGACAAGCTGCGCTATTACATTAAAAGTTTTGTTACTAAAAGCAGCGATGGTAGATTCTGCAGAAACTTGTTATAAAAACAATCAGTTGTAAGGTATTTGGAAAGGAGCAAGGCTGCAAAATGCAAAGTCAGAACAAGAGCATATAAGATGATGACACAGAAAACGCATGGACCTGCCCCAACTCCCCAACCAGATACTCAGAAATCCAAGTGTGGGATTCCTGAAGGTGCCTGTGTATTAGACACTTCCCAGCCATGCCCAGCCTGCTCCCCTCTGCTCACATGCCACCTTTAGCAGCCCAGCCCTGGCCACCGACCCCACAGGCCAGCTTGCTGGACAGGTTCTTACTCCCACAGCAGAGCCCACCTACCCCACTGGCCTCCAGGCTGATTAATTCGTAAGTGTGGGAACAGCGCTATGCAAAGAGCTGAGACACCACTGATAGAAGCACTCAGTGCTTGTCCTGTTTAACAAATAATCACCCCATTCACCCCTGGTGTGGCATAGCTCCTGCCAGTGACACAGCCCACCAGGCCTGGTGCTGGGGGTGAAATACCTGTTCCATCATCAGATGCAATGGTCTCAGCAAGCTCTTTCACCTGATCAAGTCCAGTCACGTTATCATCTATTTTACCATGCTCTGACTCAGACTTGTCGCTGTCTGCAGTACCGTTCTCCGGAGAGGCGCCATTTTCCAGCGCACCTGAGCTCTCCTGCTTGTTGGCTTTCTGCTGCATCAGCTGCAGTGCGGCCAGCTTCATGAATAAGAGATACCTGCAGTAAGGGAGAAGAGGGATTCAGCACGGCAGGAGAATCCAAGGGGATCATCACTGCTCTGCAAGGGAAAAACCTCACAAAGTTAGCATTACAGACCAAACAGCTTCCCTGTGGGAAGGGAAGACGTATACCCTCTTCCCACAAGCTTTCCAAAAATCAAAGTGAGTGTAAGTTTATCAGAAGAAGCAAACATAAGCGGGTTCTTACTATCCATCACATTGGGAAACTGATCTGCTTGCCGTGGTTACAAATTGCTTTCCAAGTACAGCACCAGCAGACGGCTCGAGAAGACTCCCGCTGCCAGATACACAGAACTCGCCAAATACACCACCAGCAATTTTGCCAGGAGACTTTGGCCAAGAGAGGCCCAGCCTCTGCTAGCCAAGGAGGAGCAGCAGCACCCTACGGCCACGGTCCTGCAGGCCGCTGGTCTGGAAGCTCTCCCAGGGAACAGCAAAACCTGCCTGCAGGCACGTGGCAGGACTGGGAAGGGCACAGGCTGCAGAACTGGTTGTTCAGCAGGCAGGGCTCCTCCGTCAGTAACTGGAAGGTTTGTCTTCCTAGCAAGTAAAGCACAGGCTCTGACCACCTGTGATGGCAGAGCACCCACAGCCCTTTGCATCGGAAACAGGAGCGTTAATATCCCCAGCACCACACAGCTGCACCACACGACTTCAACCTCATTCCCAGAGCTCCTACTTCCTTGCCTGCACCGAGCAAGCCCAAATACCCAAACATCCAACCACTAAAGTGCCTACAGCAGCTCCCAATTGTATTTTTTTTTTTATCTTATAGGATAAAAAGGTAGCATTCGGGACATCTGGACAGTCTTGAAATGAAGCACAAATCTTGCCCATTTCCTAGCCATTAGGTGCATAGTGCAACTGCAGGGAAAGAACAACTTCTAAATGTTTGGACAGGCAACAACAAAAACTGGTCTGGAACTTAAAAACGCAAACCACCTCTTTCCCTGACTCCCTGTAGCCATGTCAGGATCCCTGCTGTTAGTTAATTCCTCTTGTTAATTAAGTTTCTGTAATTGCACCTGCAGGGCCAAGCAATGGGGAGATCAACTGCCCATTTCTAGGAGCTCAGTTGTGACGTCCCTGAGGCAAAAGACATCACGGTCCTGACTCGGACTGTTACCAGTTGCAGGTGGAGAAAGAGAGGAGCACAGCTCACCTGTGTTCTACAAAGGCATCAACAAGCTCTTGCCGGAGGCAGCAAAGTTTGTGCCTGTGCTGCTTGGGGAACCCCATTTTCTTACATTCCTCTGGCATTTCCTCCCCTTCAACAGGTAGGAAGTTTAGATCTGGAGGGAAAGTGCGGAGCAGGTCCAGGATGTAGTGACGCCCATCGTTGCCAATAATGCCTTTGCACTCCACCGAGGAGCACAGCTCCACCTCCTCATTCTTGTCATTGAGGACTTTGTGCTTCTGGATCTTAAGCGGCCTGCTGGTCTTCTCCAGCAGCTCCAGGTACTTGGGGTGCGAGACAACTGTCTTGCCAAAGTCTATTGACCCATAGATGACACTCTGTTCCTGCTCCCGTTCCAAGATGCCAGGAATAATAGACTGAGCTGTCACCCTGTAACCTCTGTAATCCACCACCACAGTCCCCAGGGTGTACAGCCCTTCTACATCCACAGCATTATAGGTCCGCACACCATTGAGATCATTAGTAGGTGCTACGTAGGCAGCAACATCTCCGCCAAAGTCCTTATAGTGGTCACGGACGTCAAAGCCCAGGCTAAAGAAAATGTTGTTCCAGATGAACATCTGCATCTTGGTCTCTTCACTGGGGTTGATGGCCATGACGTTGCCATCGATGACAGCCATAGCACCTCTTGTTGCTGCTGCAGTGAAGTCACTGTGAACCTGGAGACAGGTGGAAAGAAAGTTGGGTAAGGAAGAGCTCCCTCCCTCCTAGCACCTTGCTTGCAACACTTCCTGAAAGTTTCTTCTTCACCTCTCTCCTCCCAGTAGCCTTCCAGCAGACAGGATAGCTACCTCCTACTTTTGTAAGCCTGACAAGTGGCTCGGATACAAGCTCCAGGAGCCAGAACATTACGGATCAGCATGGCTCAGACTCATTAACTCTCTGCTGCTGAGAGTTTAGGTGTGCATCACCCCACTCCTGCTGCTCCTCCCACGCATTTGGAGAAGGACAGGATCAGACAGAACAGCAGAGGACTAAGAAGCAGCTGCCTTGGGGTCAACATGGAGACACGGGGTCAAGGAGCACAATTCTTTCCCGTGGGGTGGGAAGAGAAGGCAGACATGCACAAGAGAACAAGACCTCTCAGCTTACAAATTCCTCTTGCAGTGTATAAAGGGTAGCCCAGATGAAGTGACCATATGGAATTCAGGCATCAGGGAAGGGGTCACGTGAGTTGTTGCCTGCATATCCCAAAGTTACCTTGAAAATGGCTCGTTCTCTCAGCAGCCTCTCCGGCAGGTTCTTGCGTGGCAGCTCTCGCGTGGTCTGCAGCTCCTCGTTCCAGTCTCTGGTCTGAAAAAGTCAAAGCCTTGTGGGAAGCAATGCACTCTGTATGAAGGGGCTGGCAAGACCGTGTTTGTGCTTTATGAGGCATTTCGAGAGATGGGAGGGGAAGGAGAAAGAATGCAGGCTGCCATGAAGCTCAGTAGAAGTGAATTAGCAGCAGGAACAAACACACCTCACGAGTGGACTTTATTCAATAGCAGTTTGGGACAGATCTTATGTAAACTACATGGTATAAACTGGGCTAAACTAAAAAAGCAGCTTGCTAGCTCTAGAGGAGTATGGTGCAATGAGTTTCATTACCCAGCACACTGTGATGTGGTCACACTGCAGGTAAGGCAGTACCCACGGGGTAGCTGTTACAGCCTGGCACTGCTCGTGGCCTGCAAGATTTTATGTTACAAAGCTACAACTGAAGCATCTGGAATAGTTTGCTTGAAGACACGAGAGACCGATAAACATGGAGGAGCGCTCTGCCTTCTGTGCAGTGGTGCTCATCAGAGCAGGGACATGGTATTTATAAATATCAGAGCAGAAGTTGCTCCTCAGACTTCTGGGTGCTCAGGGAGTTGCAGCCTGAGCAGCACAGCCCTGGTTGCCAAGGGCAGTGTCAAGAACAAGGACTCCTGCAAGTTTTCAAGCAAAACCCTTCCACAAATACCAGAGGGCTACTTGTTAAAAGTTAACCAGTTCCCAGCACAGCTGGCATCAAAATTCTCACCAGACTTCTCAGGTAAATCAAGACTAATACCTGTCCAGGTATGTGCTCTTCATAGCCCAGTCTAGAAGTATAAGCATCTTCTGCCCGCACACAGTCCATGGCGTGTTCTGCCTGTGGAGCCGTCCAGCTGTACACTTGGAAAGGTGTGGCTATCCTTTCAAAAGGGTGTCTCTGCACCCTAGTTTGGGAGTGAAAACAATGAGATATTTTCCAAAGGAAGATTTCTTTCTATTCTAAGAGAATTCTCCCTCTGCTGCAACACCAGCTTCTGACAAGCAACAGAACAAGACCAGGCCTTACCAGCAGCACACTGGACTTTCATTTAGCAAGCACTGTACTCCAGGATGGCTGACAGGCATCAGCAACACCTCTAAACAGCAGTTTGCAAAATTACCTGGGCTCTCCCCACCCCACTTTGCCCAGTTTTACCCTCAGTTGTACCCCTGGAGATCCCATCACCCTCTGCATTCAGGGGCAGGGGATGCCCACTCCCATCTAGCCCCTCAGCTTCACACTGGTTCACACAGGCTGTGTTACAAAACCAACCTACAGCCCATACTCACTAACGAGGTGAAAAAGCAAAGCTTCGCCTAATGGCCTCTTGTGTAATCTGTCTGCTCTCAGTAGGTGCCAGAGTCTCATCTGTATTTACTTCTGGCCCAAACAGCAATACAGTATCATTTTTAAATGGCCAGATAGGCAGAGTGGTGGCTGGAGGCCACTGCTAATTTCCAGCCCTTGTCTAGTGGCACTTTCATCTTAATAATGAGAGCAGCAGCAGAGCTCCTGAAAGCCACACAATGTGCCTGTCGATTTGCACCCTGCTGAGCCGAGGCAGTTCATTAAATGGACTCTAAAGAATGACAGGCGTTTGCATGGGACCCATTGCTCTGGAGCAGAATAAATGGCCCCTGCAGCAAGGGCAGGAGAATAAAACAATTGTTTTATTATTATGATTATAGAAGGAAATTAGAGAAGCTGAACATGCACAGACATGTCTAAAATAATCATTCTCCCTCCATCATAAGCCTATACAAAGCCCTGATGAGTTTCTCTTCCTGATCTTACGCTTCAGTCCCTCTTTTGATTCAGAGGAGAGGTACCTATGAGCCCAGTCACCTGTGCAGCTTCATGTTAACTCTTCATTGCCTGGCTAGCTAGGACATCATTGAGTGTCACACAAAGCATGCAGCCAACACACTCAGCAAGGAGACCCATATCTCAGGGCCACACATCAGCTGTGAACTGCTCAACACTGCAGTTCACCTCTGGGCTTTCCCTCTCACCACACAGAAGTCCTACATGTTCGGTTTCTCAGCAGGGACAGAGCATATTGAATTCCAGGTAAGCCCCGTAACCAATACTTTCATGGTGATGAAAAGCTGTTGTCTGCCCATCTTTTGCTTTAAGCAGAATTGAAATCTGAAAACCTACATGCTGTAAGCAAGAATCATCTGGGAGCTACGGCCAAGAGAAACTGGCCAGTGGATAAGGATCAGGACTCTGAGTTTCCACAAGTCTCTGCTGCTGCTGTGCTGAGCAACAGACAAGTCGCATCAGCTCTGGCAGCTCCATGTTTGAGTGAGGGAAAGCATCAGAGTGCTGCCGTGACATTTAGTCAGGTGTTTTGGTGGTCCTCGCTGCATAGATCAGCTTGTCCCAACCACCCCACTGCTACGTGAGCTCAGAGAAAGTGAGCATTGCAATCCTTGCTATATCCATGGCATCTAGTTCCCACAGAGCCTGAGCCTCACCAAGCAACTTCACAACAGACGACTCAAGGCAATTAAGAGAGGAAAAAGTGCTGCTACCGTTTCTTCTGCAGAGCGGAGAAGTTTTTTTTGAAGGTAGGGCTGATCTGGTTAAGTAGTTCCACCAAGGAATGACTGAGAAAACTGGGGTTTGCAGGTTTGGGATTGAAGTTGTATGCGGTAGACCTGCAAGAGATAAAAGAAAAAAAAAAATTACACATGAGCAAGAGCTTTTCACACGTGCACTGCATAAAAGGTCTGTGCAACAAGCCTGAATGTGCAAATGAGCTGCAAGTGCCCTCTCCAGTCTTTCCATACAATAGTTAGTGACTCTGTACCTGGGCCTTGATGGATGGCACAGCAAATATAACGTAGACCTTTCTTCAGCCACTACCAGGTTACATTATAGCTGGGAAGGAGCGGTTTCACAAAGCTTCCCAAACACACCAACTAAAAGAGACTTTGCTTAACAGAGAACCCAACTGTAATATCAACTACACCAAACAGCTGGTGTCCTCTCAGATACCGTGTCTCCTGGCTGGAAGTAGGAGCACCAGGCCTGCCAGGAGCACATCAGCAGGTCCCCCTCTCCAGGTCACGTCTTGCCAAACTCAAAAGGGCTGCTTGTTTCATATTCATTGTGCTACTTCGTATCCTGGGACCTGCACTCAGATATGTGCCCTTAGACTTATTACTTTTAACACTTATTTTTACAGCTCCTGGGAGGAAACAATGGACTCCACGTGATTTCTTTCACGAACCAGTTTAACACAGACCACTTCCACTTCATCAAGGGACAGAAGATGGAAATGTGCTTGAACTTTATCTTCTATATTTTCAGCTCTCCTTCTCTTCAGGCAGCTTCATTCTTTGTTGAATTATAACCTTGTATTTCAAACACGCAGTTACGGTTGCCCTGGCAATTATCTAGATAGCAGGATCGAGGCCATCCAGCGCTGTTTCTGAGCTGATGGCTGTTCAGGTACAGCAGGGTTTGCTGCTCTGAAGTTCTCTCAAGCACAACAGCTCCTGAGCTGGATGGACCCTGCACCCCCCTCCAACAAGCACAGTGCAGCCATTTTAACCATCTATCACAGCCCTTATCTAAAACACAAATCTATTCAAATCTGCACACAGTTTAGAAAGTCCTGACAGGCTGTGCTTTTGCTTTTGGGCAAAATGAGATCGTTCCGATGGGCAGGAAGGAATTCCCTCCCAACTCAAAATGCTCTAATTAGCTGACGACATTATGGGTTGTTTAAACTTTCCCTAAAGCATCAGGCATTTATTCACCATGGTACCAGGCATAACTGAACAGCCCAATCCAGTACAGCAACTCCTACAAACCCGTGTGAGCAGCAAATTAAAATAGGCTACCTTCCACCAAAAGAAAAAAAAAAACACCAAACAGCCACTGTTTGTTCGTGGGTTCTTTACCAGGTGGTTGTCCCAAGTTTCCTACTGCACAGCAGGACAGGAGGAATCTTAGTTACTCACTGATTCAAGTAAAATCCTCGAGTGGATGCGGTAATACTGACATGCCGATCCTCCACTGTGATGACATATAAATACATGAGGTCTCCATGCATCTTCCGGTTACCGGGTGGAGGGTTCCAGCCACTCATTGTCAATACCTTTAGGCACTGCAAAGGCTACAGAAGAACACAACAGAAGCAACTCCTGTCAGCAGGAATTAATTCCCTTGAGTTACAGACCTATCTGATGTATAAGCCAGATTTCTTTCACCTGCTGCTCTTGCTTGGTTCCAGAAACAGAAGTTACAAGAAACCGGTCTCAAGAGCATAGCCCTTCTCAAGCTCTCTGCAGTCCATTAATTTGCTTCATTTTGCTGCCTTTCACACTGTAAAATATGGGTAAAAATAGACTCTCTGGGCCTTTGGGCTGCACAAGGCATGGATTTCTTGCTGTACTGGTTTTCAAATGGCAACTTCTACACAGAAACCCAAGTGGGAGGGCATGGGAAAGCTAAAGGTAATTTGTAGCAATCTTCAGATCCTGCCTCCAGGATTTTGCAGAGATACCAGTTCTCCCTTCCCTGACTCCCCTCCCATCACTTCTGCAGATGTCCAGACTCCGTGTCCAGTATTTTACACACTGGACCTCCTCTTGGACTTTATTCTTTTGGCTAAGCACTGCGATTCCAGCACTCATTAAGCATCGAGCAGAGCAAATCCCAAAGTCCACTTCAGTGCAGCTTTCAATTCCCGAACACCAATTTGCTGCAGGGAACGTGCTGGTAGGTGTTATAATGACACAGAACTCTACCTTCCAGTCTCTGTTCTGGGGCTGAAGGGCACACAGCGGTCTCTCTTTGCTACCTGGCAGGATATGTTCAGGAGGGGTGCAATCAATTTGTTCCATCTCAGTACCTTTCTTCTTCCGTTTTCCACTGTCTACAATGGGTAGAAACAGCAAGTCAGTGATGAAAAGCGCAGCATTCCCTCCTCCAGTAATTATTCAAGGGGGAATGCAGAAGTGCTTGGAGTGTTTCTCTGCACTCCTGAATGATATGAGACAGCTGATTGTTACGATGTGTTTTAATGAAGCAAGGAGTTGCAGGGAATGCAAACACTGACTACACCAGAGAAGCTTTTTTGCCTCCTACCTCCCAGGTCTCCCTCCGTGAAGACACTCAGAAATGACAGCGAATTGCAGTCCACACCATTGAAAGCATCTGATGGGTCAAGACTCTTCAGAAGGTCCCGAATGTGACGCACGTGTATCCTGGCTTCTCGTACTGTGTATGGCTCTGATGACCAAAAACGGAGGAGAGAAACTGGAATTACACAGTTGCTTCCTCCTTTGGCACACAGGTCTCAAAAAGGGACCACAGAAAAGGGCTGTCAGTGGCCAAACCCACTCCTTGTGAACACTGTTACTCATCCCCTCCCGAAGTCTGAAGGAACTTGCCTTCCACCACTTTCAACAGTGATCCCTCCTGTAGTCCTTCAATAGTTTTCAGCTCGGCAAAGTTATCGAGGACGTTGCCATCCAGCTGCAGAGAGAAGCAAGTCCGATGGCAGGTATCCTCACGGTCCATCAAAACTTGGTGGATCTCTTGCACCATCTCTTGAGGAGAGACCTTAAGAATGAAAGACCCCAGTCAGTTACCTCAATCCTCACACGTGTTCTTGCCAAACTTTGTCCCTCTGCTGCAGAGTCAAACACTTCTTGTACCTCTCCAGGCTTGGAAAGGTACTTGGCCTCCCAAGAAGATGATTTCCGTCCCTGCCAGGAGGACACTACAACCTGTGGCAGGGCCAGCCACCCCAGCTCCATCCCACAGGGCTTGGCACCCATAGGTGCATCAGTGTGGTGCTTTGCTAAGCACTTGGCACGTAACAGAGGTAGCAGAAAGGGAGGGTAGTGAAGGAATTGAAGGTAGTGGGAGATACCGAGGGCTCCTTCCTTATCCATTCACACTGCACATTTGTGGTGAGGCTTTGAATGATGCAAATGGAAAACAGACCATTGATCTGCTATGGTATCTGTAGAGTGGTGGGGCATGTCTGTGCCAGTGCCACATCTCCAGGGCATGTTGCCTGCAAGCGCACAGCTCTCATGACACAAGAAACTGCCCCTGCTTGTGCACCAGGGCTGCTCTCCTACCTCCCAGGTCTGGCTCCAGCAGCACTGACACTGCTCCCAAGCTAGGAGGACTCAGGGTAGTTTACATAAGCTGCTGTAAGCAACAGGGCTTGCTATTATTAGCCTATTAAAACTAACAGCCAAGAGGATCTAAAGAAGAAAAAAAGCTAGTCTGAGACAGAGCTAGTGCCACGTGGGATGCAATTCTATTGCTTTCCCTTCTGGTCTTTGGGGGAGAAGACTTCCTGCTGGGTTTAGACTCCAGATGCCTCCACCCCAAAATGAGAGATACTTCACTGAAGTATCAAGCTGAATCTGAATAGAAGGTAGGCATGTCAAAGCGTGTCCTGAGCTGGCAGGACATGTCATTGTCCACATGACACATGCAGAGCTTTCTGTGCAGAGGGTAAGTGGAGACTGCATCGTTCCCTTGATCTTCAGGTTGGTGCTTGAGCTCCCCAAGCTGTGCAAGCACTTGTTGCTGTACCAGACCCAGAGTAGCCCAAAGGAGCATCATGCCAAAACTGCAGGGTAAGCAAGGGATTTTCCCTTCCTGAGTCAGACCCAGAAATCAAATTTTCATATCCCTCCTTTAAAACAGAAGTGGGAAGGTCATTTCTCCTACGCTCACCTCCATGCTTGAGCCCCTCTGATGGACAAGAAGCAGCTATACCTCAGCTAATTCCCTCTCTTCTTGCTCCACACCTGGAATTTGGAGAAAAATACCCTTCCTGTCCTTGCAAAACCTAGGCAGGCCTTTCTCTAGAAGTCACTGGTCCACCAGCTTCTACTCTCCTGCACCTTCTATGCTTTGCTACCTCTTTCTCCTCTTAATCCCATCAGAGGACAGAATCATGGAGCTGTGAGCAGCCTGAAGGCACGATCCAGCCCATGGGGGCTAACAGGGCCTTCCTGGGCACAGTCCCCTGTCCCTTTCCCCGTGTGGCTGGCTGAAGGGACAGCGCTGTGCATGCATTTGCTCAAACACTCCAGTCCCTTCCCCAGACAGTGAAGGGAAGTACCTGCAGAGAAAAGGGCTCTATCCCGGGAGCACAGATCTTGACGGTGAATCCTGTGTCCTGTATAACAATGACCTCCTGGTCATTTCCATCTTCACCCACGTCAGCTTCTTCATGGCCGTTCTGCCTAGCGTCCTTCTCGCCCTTGATGTTCTCATGCGGGCCGCTGCCATTCATCAGCGCCACACCAGACGGGTGCTCTGGGAGCAGAGAGAGAGAGACTTAGACAAGGTAAAAGCAAAACAATGATCCTCTCCAAGCAGCTGGAGAGTTTGGTTTGGATACCACGACCATCCTCGGGCCAAGCCAAGTGAACGAGGGGTTAAAAGGCAGCAAGGATTTTATTCTGCACTTGTTTACTAGACAGAGTGCCAGGCCCTTCCCTCCCTTTGCCTTACAGCATAATTAAAACACTCTTGCTCGCCTGCAGGGTTTGCATCTTCCACAAACGGTGTGTGGAGTGGGGAGGGAAGGAAAGCAGGAAGGATAGGTCAGTGTACAACACATTCAGCCCAGTCTTAAGAAGCCTCTTAATTAAAAGAAATGGGTGTGTGGCGCTTTGCGGCCTGGAGGCAGCTGTAACCTCTGCACTAACATGTTACACAGCTCCTAACATACCTCCTGATCCGCCGCTGTTCCACCAGGAGAGAAGGGAGGGGAAAAAACAGCAGTTGCATTGCTAAGCTGCGCATCATGTGGCAGCCAGGTTATTCCACAGGCACACAAACAGCTCCCACGGCCCTGCCTGCATTTGGCCACCCTCTGCATTTCCAAAATACTTCATGGACATCCCATGGTGCCAGGGCGAGGCTTTGCCTAAGCAATTCAAGAAAAAGGTGACGACATTTTAAGTGCTCATTTAGCCAGATGCGTCACAGGGATGGGGAGCTCTGCACCTACTTCATTGCTCCCACGTTTGTTTTCTTTTCCAATAACTGGAGAGTGTCAGAGGTGATAAGATCTAGAAAGCTGCAGGTCTCCTGGAGGAGTCTACACTCATCACACCACACTGAGGACCATGCTAAAGAGGACTAAGGTGATGCAGAGTAAGCTAGAGTGATGTAAAGAGCTGCTGATGACAGTGTTTGAGAGAATGAAGGGACATCCTTACGTCAAGCCTGGGAGCAGGGAACCACTCTGACTCATCTACCTTATGCAGGGAATGCTGGAAGGGGGAGTTGGCCACCGCACACCCAAAGTCACACCTGGTGGTTCCAGCTTGGTACTCCCAGGTGCCCACTTGTAGGTGGTGCAGATGGAGTGGGCTGGGGTCTTCCCTTCCTGAAATGCTGCATGGGCTCCAAGGCTGGTGAGCACCAAGCTGCAGTCCTCCGGCCAACTCCACCTGACAGGTCCCTTTCCTCCCCCTCACTGCCTCACATGGCATCAGTCCCAACCCCAGCTGCACTCCAGGGAAGAAGGCAGCTCAACTTCCATCACTTTTGAAATTCAGGCTGGTGCTGTGGCTTGAATACCTAACACTATCATAGCTGTTCTCGATGGTCAGACCCAACTGCTCTGGCAGCCTAGAAAAATCATCCAACCTTCACCACGTGTAAGAACAGGGATGGAAACGCTACATCCCCTCACACACCTCAGGAGAGCAGCGTGAGGCTCTAGCAACAAGCCTTGCTGACGTGTCCCCGGAGGGTCACACTGCTGCTCCAGACTGTGACTGCCAACAGCAAACCTGCCTCAGAGATGATTGTCAAGGCTGAATTAGGACATGGTGAAAGAGCAAGAAACACAAGGGAAGCGTAACTGTTCCAAAAGGCAGCAGGTAACATAGCTACCTTAAGCAGCCTCTGCTGCCTTCAGCACCTTGGCAGTGGCTGCTCATGTTCCCTGTCACTTTGTGTCTGTCCCCAGCGCAAGCTGTTCATTTCTTTGACAGATGAAGCCACGGGCAAGCCAGACAAGAGGCCTGGCTCTGGTGCTAGCAAGCTGTAGTCATGCTAGAAAGGAAGAAGAGCTCCATGCCAGAGTGCTCCAAGAGATGTGGTTTCAGACAAACCACACCATGCCCAGAGGGGTCAGGGACAGCCCCTTGTCACACCCTACGGCCAGCACAGCCACACTCCTTCTGGACTGCCTGAACATGTGGAGACAGAAGGGAGAAAAGAAAAGCTATGGCAGAAGGGCTACACCTGGGGCTGACAGGACAACCCACCAGGCTCCTGAGCCAGGTAGGGCAGGACCATTGAAACTTTGTTCCTTGGCAGCAGCCAGAAAGGGGAGGCAGAACTTGTCTATAAGGCTGTAGAACTGACCTGAGACCAAACAGTCCATCTTCAACCACCGTGGCAGCTACCAAGGGCAGCATCCAGGCACAGCAGCAGTGGTGCTGCCCACAGCCCCGAGAACATGGTCTCCACATGACCAAGGACCTTTTCCAAGAGCATCCCAAATACCAAGTTCAAGGTGCTGCTTACAAACAGCTTCAGCTGGCAGCTGAGGTGTGGCAGGAGCAGCCTGTGACATGTGCCAGCTCCTGTCTCTGCTCTTATTCCCAGCTATGTCACCTTCCCCAATGCTCCTGCAGTCAGTCCTGTGCCATACTCCAGGCACAACCCTGTGCCTGGCAGTCACAGTCAAGGCTTGACCAAGGATGCTTTCCAGCCAACTAACTCATCAGCAATAGCAGCGTGAGCATGACAACAGTGTCCCTCCCAAAAGGGACACTCATCTCTAAAGGCAAATGTGATCTTGCTTCCTGTCTTTTTTCCAAGCAAGATCCAGCAGAGACAAATCCTCCTTAGTGGTCAGAGGTTAACTGGCCAGCTTGGAGCTGGAAGTGGTGGGAAGGAAAGCAGTGCATAGGGACTAACCAAAATAGTGGAGGTGGGCTTCACGTTAGAACCAAGCAACCTATGCACATGCTGGCCTCAAGCACAGTAAACACCTTCATCTGCAAAGCAAAGGTAGGGAAAGGCCACATGCAGCAAGGAAAAATTCCCACCAGGACCACACTTCTCTTCACTACTCAGTGGTATCAGATCCTCAAACTAACAACGAATTCAGAAATTGGAAGACTGTTTTTTATCTGCAACTACACAACACATTCACAGTTTCCATCCTCTCCCTACCTGAGTAAGGACCCAGCTGGTACAGCTCTGCACCTTGCAACAGAGGAGACATGTGGAGGCAACACCTTCCTGTCTCCTTTCTCTAGAAGATGCAGCTCCAGCCAGCACCGTCTTAAGTTTAGAAACAAAAGATAAGCCTGCGCTGAGAAAGACCAGCTGTCCAGCAGGTTAACAGGTTAAGGCCAGCAAAGGCTTTCCAGTGGATTTTTGTTACAGATTTGGTATATTTCAACAAAACCAGCATGTTTTGTTGCAGCCCCAGCTGACAGCTTGCCTGGAGGACGTGCTGCCCGCTGGGTGCTGACTCACCCCGTGTGCTCTCCCTGCGGGAAGCAGAGCTTCACCCACCTGCCTTAAAGTGGGTCACCGGTTCTTGCCGCCTGCTGCAGCCTGTCTGTGCCACAGCCTCAAAAGCCCCAGCAGGGAGAGTGAAGCAGAAGCACAGGACACATGATTTCAGCACACTCAACACGGAAGGAAGGGCAGCAGGAACACCTGAAAGGCAGCTACAGAGACCTCTCTCCTGTTACTCTCAGTTCAAGCCCCAGATGGGCCAGTGTAGTTGTCAGCTCTCACCCTGAGGAGAAAGCACCATGAGATGGAGCCCAAATGGCTTCACAGAAGGCAGCCGAGTCACAGGGATGTGGTCTCAGCCGCTCCAGGCGTGCTCTACTGTGCTTCTACTTACTATCACACTCCCGCTGCTGGAGACAGAGCAGGAAAGCCCTCCCAGTACATGTTGGCCTCGAGATGTGGTTTTGCAGTCTCTATCAAAGGCTGCGACCTCCATGTGCTCTCCTGCCATTCCAAGGGATGTGCAAACATCCCAGCAAGGACCCTCCTCGTTTTGGTCTTTGGTTTGAATCCACAGGCGCATCAGAGGCAGCTCAGCTCCAGCTTGTGCTGGCTGGCAGCCGAGCTGTAACACAATGTTCTCACTGCTACTCGGGAGCACAGCATGAACAAGCCCTGAGCGCATGCAAGACTGGAGTGTCAGAAGAACAGGCAAAGCAAAAACACCAGAGAGGGGAGGCAGTGGCACAGGTACCACCTCACCAAGAGGAACAGACTGCCCACTGCAGCTTGCACCTGGTAGAGAGGATCAGTGAAAAGATTATGTTTCATCTTTGCACGTGGACAATGAGAACACATGCCAAGGTGACCAGCTCTGGCTTAATGATGCTTCCTATTCACTGTGAGCCTGCAAAGGTCGGGGGAACATCCCAAATCCAACCAGTCAGGATCCCTAAACCTGACCATTGCAAGGTGTATACTGTAACAGACAGTACAGAGCATGAGAAGTTTTAGTTAATAACTAATTCATGTTCAAACTAATCTTTTACAAATTCAGTCACTAATCCTTTTCTCAGATTATCCAGGTCAAAAGACAGCGAGGTTTTGTTGCTGTAAGTTAGCATGGTCTGGAGGGACTGCTCTGTAGGTGAGGAGTTTCCTTTCCTACATTTAGTAGCGGCAGAGATTACTAAAGGTGAAAAAAATGAAAACCAAGCCCTAAACTTTCTCTCTGACTTAGAGGTGCGTTTCTTATTACTGGTGGCTAAAACCAAGCAACTAGTTCGGGTCAGTCACCCTACACATCCCCTCATGCCACCAGCTGCACCAAAAGACAACATCCAAGACCAAAACTCAGACACTGCACACAGACTGAACAAGCACCAAGTATGGTGATAGAAAGGCCTTCAGATTAAAAGATAACAATTTGAGTTTCCCACATCCTTGAGGTCCCAATGAGGACAAAAGCCACTCCAGCCAAGCCACCATTTGGTGTCACACTGGAGCCATGCTGTGCCAGTTTATGATAACGCAGGGAAGTAGAACACAGCCACATGGCTGTTCTCCTCCCATGCTGCAACCACTGGCTGGGATCCTGCCATATCCCCACTGGAGAGATGCACCCAGTGAAGGAAGAGAAGGAATATCCCACCCCTATCCTCCCAATAGCCACAGAGCTGCTCCATCTCCTCCCACCTGCAGGAGGCTGCAGGGAGCCAAAAGCTCCAAGCAAAGCAGTCCCTTACCACCCTATGCCCCAGTCTGCACTGTGCAGGCTGGGCCTGCCAGAGCCGCCCCTATCCTTTACCAGGGCCATGTTTTCAGTCACAAACAAGAGGAGGACTTGCATTATGAATTAAGAAAAACCTAAGCAAACCCCCTTATGCTTGTCTTGCTAACAGATGAGGCCCAGGCAGGTCCCTCTGTGGGACACATCCCAGGTGGGATAACTAACCACCTTTTTCCTCCTCCTGCAAAGTTAGTGTCACCTCCCCTCTCCTTCTTTCTATCCCATCACATGGGCACATGCAGCCACCCACCCCCATTATGGGCATAGAGCGCTTTGGCTACATGAAACACGGCAGAGGAGAACACTGCTGAGCACCTAGAAGAGTGAGCTTCTTTTTCTTCTTCTTCTTCTTCTGTTGGTGCTGCTTTAAGGGCAGTGGAGAGTAAGGATCACAGCCTGACCTGCTATCGGGGCAGGCGGCAGGGTTCACTGGTACAGAACCAGTTCTTGCATCCTGAGCCTTGGGTGATGTCTCACCAGGAGAGACAGGTGGCCTAACTGTCCTCTGGGCCAGGGGAGCATTCCTGGTTCTTGCTGGTGGAGCAGAAGAAGGTGTCCCAGGGCTCCTCAAGGAGGGAGCAGTACCTCTGTGTTTTGTCACGCTGTCTGGACCCACTAAGGCTGCGTCTACATGCAAGGCTGCTCGTCCCTCGCCACGGCCACAGACGGTGGGACGTGCTCCAGGGCCCGCATCCCCCTCATCAGCTGCTGCCACGTGCTCCTCCAGGCGGCAGGATCTATGGGCTAAGCCACTGTCCTCAAGTTTCACACAGCTCTGGCAGGCCTTGAGCGACTGAGCATGATCAACCAGCCCCACCAGCCCTTCCCCAAGGTCGGCTGGAAGGACAGTCACCGCACGGGATGCCTCTGCCTGCTGGAGTGGGCTGGCAGTGCCAATGCCGGCGCTCAAGCAGCTCTTGTCACAGGTTGTCACTGTTCCTTCGTCATCCTTGGTGTCAGATAGGTCTTGGATGTATTTGGTGTAGTTCTGCAGGCTTCCAGTCACTGCCTTGCTGGGGATGATGTCTGGATACGGCCCGGTGCACTGGGCAGCTTCTGGCACCTCCGGGCAGATGGCGCAGCCTTGGGGAGCCTTTGGTAAGAGGGGTGACCTCTCATCGGGCGAGTTAAAGCTGCGTGTCTGGAAGATTAGATCGGTGACATGCCTGCAGCAGTTTGCAAAAAGGCCATTCCCCATGATCACAAGCAGCCTGGTTCGTACAGCACCGGATTAGAAAAGACAGTTTGGTTTGCACACATACGTTGAAGTCCCCACAAGGCAAACTCCCATGCAGCAGCCCTCACCCTCCGCAGACAGGACCTGCTTGCCTTCTTACACCGTTGGCCACCTTCTCCAAAGACAGTTTCTACTTGGCCTCACGGTGGTGGGAGGCAGAGGACTAGGAGCTGACTTGGTGCAGTATCCCAAGCACCTGAGCTCACGTTCCCACGTACTCACCAGAACCAGACACAGGGCTCTTGCAGCTCTCCCAAAGCACCACCCAGTAACCTTCATCCACTGCTTTGCCTTCAGCCCCCTCCCCAACCACCACGCTCACACCACCATGGTATCCACGGAGCCTAAAAGCAGCAACCAGTAGCCGAAGCTCTCTCCTCTCCCTGCCGTGCCGGAACAAAACCAGACGCGTATCCAACAGGTTCGTCAGGCGCGCTCACGGAGGGATGCCAGCCCGATCGCCCTGGCCCGGAGATGGTTATAAATAACCTGATCTCGAGCACTGCACCAGTGCAGCATGGGACGAGTGCTAGAGCCCTCCAGCGCTGCCAAACCTGTAAGCGAGTGAAATGCATTGAATTACAAGGCGAGGGCAGTTACTATGGTAGGCCCGGGCCCAGGCACAGCCATCCATACTAATCAAGCAAGCACAAAACAGTCAGGCAATGAACCAGTCCATAGTTCCCAGCTGAATTTTCTGTCCTCTCTCCCTGCTCTGCCATATCAAACGCAAACCAACCACAAAACCACACAAGCGACCTGCTAACACCACTCCTCTGTCCATGCTAATTTAAGAAATCCCTGCAACTGAAGTGGAGATCATGGAGCCAGAGATCTCTAGAAGCTTCAGGCACCTCAGGGAGGCTGCAGCATGTCTTTCACAAGGCCAGGTTGTAGCCGCTTGCTCCTTGTCCTCTCCCAGTGGCATCAGCCAAGTGTCACAGCCCCTCTGCGTGCTGGCATGCATCCTGTACCAACACACACACTGCTCAGCATCCAGGCACCCAGGTCCCTCCAGTGCTCCCTCTTTCCTGAGATGCATGCAAAAAGCTGGATCTTTCAGACACACAACAGTGATGTGCAAGAGCTGCACTCTGAACAAACCAGCCTCAGATCCACCTGGGAAAGCCTTCATGTATGACAAATCTGACAACTCCCTCACTCCTGGGCAGCCTGAGTTTTGGCACAGGCTTCCCCAGCACATCTCCCAAGCACTCGACTCTGCTTCATAAACATGACAGGGCCCAATTCCACACAGAGAAGAAAAATCCACCACACATCCCCAGAACATAAAAATAAAAAAAAAAATCACAAAACTAGAATGAAGCCAAGACCTCAAGGCTTATGTGAGTGGTAGCTCAGGGTCAGAAGCAGATCCCAGAGTCTAAGCACGAGCAAGCCACGTGCCAGGAGAAAGGTAAAAACTGGGTAAAACCACACCAGAAGCTCTCCACAGAAATCCCTGGTTGGCTTCTATCATCCTCCTAAAAGAAACAGGTACCAGAAGAAAAGTCTCTCCAACTCCTTTGAACTTCTGCCCAGGAGGCCCAGGCATCCCCATGGCTGCTTCTTCAGGGCAGGAGACTTGGAGCCCTGAGACAAGGCACCTCTCAGCCCCAGGAGCCAGCACCAACCTTCTGACCATAGCAGCATCAGCAACTTGTGGTTTTCTTATGACTTTTGAAGGAGTTGAGATGCATGGATACCTTCAACTCTTCCTTGTTATCAAAAGACCTCTAGAAAGAGGCCAACTGTCCTCTTGGAGAAGTACCTGGTCAGGAGGTCTCACGAATCTGAGCAGTAATTGAAGCAAGTTCCAATCAGCACTGTACACTACCTTTAACACGGGAAGGCTGGTGTCAGTATAGCCAATGCAAATTAAATTTTAGCTGAATAATGAACCCAATAAAGGAAATAATTTAATGAATATAAATAAATGGACTAAATGAATAGGCATTACCTCCAGAGATGACCCTACTGGAAACATTTCTGCAGGATATCCCAACAGGGGAGGTGGGAGACGGCATGGAGGTGCCTAGCTCTTCCTCCCTAGAGGAAACCACAGCTTCCCAGAAATCATCAGCACTTGAGGTGCAACAAGCAGCCCACAGCAAAACATTAGAGCTCCTCTACTGCCGCCATTCAACTCCAAGTGACTATAACCTACCTGTGGGCAGAAGTATAAGCACTGTGTTTATTTTTCAGCAGCCTTACAACATCAGGGACTGACAAGCACAGAGATCGTGGTGGGGCTGTAGCTTGCAGCTCTCTAGACAGAGGCCTCAAGCTCACTGGTCTGGACATCTCTCCTGTGGCACTAGCAATCTGTGAATGGCAAGTGGGGGAATTAATCACTCCCAGCTCTTGCTCATCCACAGGAAAATTTGGCTGGATGGATTTAAACAACTTACGCCACATTCCAACCTCCCTAGAAGCTTGTGGCTTTTCTGTATTTGTACTGATACCTGGATAACTGCACTGTAGCCATGCCCCAGGGGTGTTCCTGGGGTCCCACAGCTGCTGGTTCAGGCACTTAGAAGCCACCAAAATGCCTCACGCTTTGCATGTGGCACTCCAAGTTACCCACGCTGTGCTCTCTACATCTGGAACTACATTTAAACCCATTTGTAAACTTTCTATCTGGCCAGAACTTTGGCAACTTAGTCCTGAAACAAGCTGGCTGGGTGACACTGCTACAACAACACACAATTCAAACATCACAGAAATCGGGAGCAAAGACTAGGACATAAGGCAGGGTACAAAGATCAGCACCAACAAAAACATCAGCTGCATTAGGAAGAGCACGTTTCTCAGATTTCAAGAGAGGGGAGTCACGTGAAGGCATGGCGTTTCAGGCAGGTACTCAGAATCACTCGATGATTCTCCAATTACGTATATTTTATTTTGGCACATACTTCAGTTTTGGAAAGCTACTTAGGCCAAGGCAAGGAACCATCCTGTTAGACTTTGTGTGGAGAAGGACCAGCAGAATATGTGGCTTGCAGACAGATGCAGCTGCATAGAGAGGTAACAAACACAGCTCCAGAGTGTCACAGAAAAGACTCCAGCTTCACCCCATACTACCACTGATGCCTTGCACCACAACTGCAGCTGCTCTGGACTAAACTCCACACAGCACAAACCTGGAAAGACAAACTTTCCTGGTCCTGAGCGCCACAAGACCTGCCAAGCTGATGGCAGGAGGCTCTGGGTAGGGCTTGCAGGAGAGATCAATAGCTGCAATGTTGTCCTCAGCAGCCCCTGCTGCCTTCCTGCCTCCTGCGGTGCAGATGTGCTGATTAGCCTGCAGCCTCCCACCCAGCCAGGCCTGCACTGGGATCACACACAGCTGCAGGGAAACAGGCTGGGCGGCAGCTCCCCACAGTTCTGCAAGAGCATGCTGCAAGCAGCAGCCTGGGAAATTCACCTGTCCCACCTCTGCTGGGGCCATCAAGCGAATTCACCCAGCCTCACACAATGCCACAAACCAACCTGGGCCCAGAGCCCACCTTAACCGGAGCCGAACCCGCACCCTGAGCTTCCCAGCTGGTGGAGGCTTCACAGGCTTCTGTGCTGCTGACAGCGTAGAGTCCTACCCCAGCACTGGCTTGTAGGGCACTGCACACAACACAGCTCGCAAGGAGCCGATATCCACATCACCAGCTCCAGTCTCACTCAACCGCAACGGCAGGTTAGCCAGCAGAGAGCCTGGGAAGGGAGGCTGCTGCCAGGCTAATCCGACCTGTGGGAGCTGCAGGAAAGCAGGGCAAGAGTCACAATGCTACAGATCTACGTTGGACAGTAACTACACCAAACTCCTCCAAGCCTGAAGCTTCAAAGGGTTGCAGCAGAGTTGTTCTCTTTAAAGGGAAAGAGAAGGGCAAAGTAAAGAAGGGCTTCTTTAAAAAAAAAAAAAAAAAAGCTGCCATTAATCTAATGTCACTGCTGGAGGGAATCTTACTGCAGGGGCCTGCTTCACCAGATTTTTCCCTCTGGATCGGTCAAGTGGCAAAGGAGCACCACAGCAGTTATTTCTTCAGCTTCACAGAAGAGCTTACTGCCTCGAGGGTAGATCTACTTTCTCACCCAAAGAGGGAAAGTTTGTCACTTGTGTAAGTGCCTCTATGTCACGTCGCCAAGATAATGCCAGATAACCACTCGTCCCAGACTCACTGTTACAGAGGGAGAATGCAACAGAAAGCTCAACTGTTGAATGGGCACATGGGAGCTCCACTACATCGGCCACGCACTTGCAGGAGCTGAGAACCAAACGCTAGCCCTGAGACAGTCTTGTAACCACTAGTGAAAAACTGATCTGTTGCCAAACAGCCACTGCAGGAGCAGCCACACATTGGTTTCCATTTTTTCATATGCTGTCCACACACTGCCTCGTGGACCAAATACAAATAGAGAAAAAGGATGAACTGCAGCCCTTCAAGGCTTCTAGAAATAACAGCTCTCCAATACAACAAATAGAGTGTGACACAAGAAAGCAAAGTAAATGCTGGAAAGCTGTGCCAGGAATGGGGTGCACTGCCAAGTTCAGACATTTACAAGCGACAAAGGCAAACAGGCCTCTGCGACACAATGCTGGTTTCACTACGCACGACGCAGGTCTGCGTCTGTGGGAGGATTTATCCAGGTGCATGTTCCTGACCTACTTCCTTCTGCTTTTCAGCTGGGAAACCTATGAGCAAGGTTACTCAGGCAGAGCAGTGAGCTCCCCGTTCAACTCCGATATCCCACCAGCAGAGCTGCTCCGAACATGATTCCCCCTGGCCCCCATCCCCCACCTTGCTGCACAGATGCGGTGTTATCGCACTCCTTTCCTCTTCTTAACCTTGTAGCAGTGATCAGATTTCTCTTGCGCAATATTCCTCTGATTCTACCCCCAGAGCTTGTTAAAACTGCAAATTAAAAAAAAGCCAACTGCCAGCAATTCAGTCCTTTCCAAAACACCAACGAACCTCCAAGGTCGGGCGACAGACAATGATAGCAGATCCCGAGATTAAGAATTCGTCTTCTGACCTTGTTACTAATGCACAGCCACACTTGCCTCCACAGCAGTTTCCATTAACACCAGCATTGTCTGCTTTTCTAGCAGAAGATGGGGCTGAAGATACAGGTCACCTGGAGAACAGAGACGAGGGACCTAGCCAGAAAAAGCAAACCTTTGGGCAAGGCAAGGTTGAAAAGCATTTTATGGCAGCTAGAAGCACCGCTAGACTTGCATGTGAGACAAACGTGTTCTAAAGTAGCAACAACTGTCAGAACAAAAATAATCCAAGAAATGCTGCACAACGGCTGTCTCTTGATCTCATGCTGGCTAATAAGAAAGGGAACTTAACCCATAACCGACCTCAGCAGAAATCATTACAGGAACTCCAAGTGTTCATATTTTTGTGTATTTCTGCACTCAGAAGGACAGGCCTGTTCTGTTTGGGGAATGAAGAGCAACAGTTGTCGGCTCTCTCACCTTTTAGAGAAAACAACCCTCGTATCTGGAGGCCTGGTGCAGCAGAGGGGTGAATTTCTTCAAGGAGAAGCCTGCTGGAGCCTGCCTACTGCCCAGCAGGACCACCAGTCACCTTCAGACAAAGCTGGGTGCCCAAGACGAGGCACAGGCAGCAGTGGGTACACCAGAGTGGTGGCTGATTGTCCCTAGATGACAGAACAGCCTGAGAATTAGAGCTGTCAGGTGGTTACCAAGGTGGACAGGCCGCCCCTACCTTACCATCTCTGCCTGGGGAGCCCTGTGCCAAAGACACTGCCTCAGCCCCAGCCTGGACAAGAGCCCAATGGCATCCTGGCTTGTATCAGAAATGGTGTGACCAGCAGGTCCAGGGAGGTGATTCTCCCTCTGTACTCAGCACTGGTGAGGCCACTCCTTGAATCCTGAGTGCAGTTCTGGGCCCCTCAGCACAAGAAGGATGTTGAGGCTCTGGAGCGAGTCCAGAGAAGAGCCACGAGGCTGGTGAAGGGGCTGGAGAACAGAACCTATGAGGAGCAGCTGAGAGAGCTGGGGGTGTTTAGCCTGGAGAAGAGGAGGCTGAGAGGAGACCTCATTGCTCTCTACAACTACCTGAAAGGAGGTTGTGGAGAGGAGGGAGCTGGGCTCTTCTCCCAAGGGACAGGGGACAGGACAAGAGGGAATGGCCTCAAGCTCCGCCAGGGGAGATTTAGGCTAGAGATTAGGAGGAAGTTTTTCACAGAAAGGGTCATTGGGCATTGGACTAGGCTGCCCAGGGAGGTGGTTGATTCACCTTCCCTGGAGGTGTTTAAGGCACGGGTGGGTGAGGTCCTGAGGGGCATGGTTTAGTGTTTGATAGGAATGGTTGGACTAGAAGATCCGATGGGTCTCTTCCAACCTGGTTGTTCTATGATTCTATGATTGTTTTCCCTCCTCCCCAGCCCCTCGAGGTGCCCCAGCACTCTTGCAGTGCTGAAACACTGGGAGGATTTTTCCACCTCCTTCAGCAATCAGCTTGCGCCCTGAGAAGCAGGGATTACACAGCGTAACTTTTTAACCCAGTTGCTGGCACTGCAGGCGTGATACCTTCTTTCAAATCCAGTGTGCAGGGGGGGAGGGGGAGGCTTTCAGCACTGTGCTCCCCGCTCTTGAACCGCGTCCAGCCTGCTCCGGCACCAAACGCTGGTGAACTTTGATTTGGGTGACAAACTTCAAAAATTCACCTCCCCACCATAAAATCAGGGAGGGAGGAAGCAGCGGGTCACTCGCTCACGGGATCAAAGCGCCTCAGGAGGAAGGCCGGCCACTTCTACCCCTCTTTCTCGGGTGTTAAAGGATCAGAGGAAAAGGCTGAGCCCGAGCTGAGCGCTAAGGACGGCGATCTTTCAAGATAAAACGCACCACACTCAGTAAAGCCCAGAGCAGGGACAGGTTCTGTGCCCAGAGCCTCACAGGCAGCCCTGGGGACAGTCAAGACCTGGGGCCGCACCTCGTCCCCACCCAGGCTCCGATTCAAAGCTCGAGCAAGCGACGAATAACTAGTTAAACCGTAAAATTTTCAGTCGGGATCTCACAGGAGCCACCTGCCCTTCCCAGGCCAAGCCGAGCTCTTGCCGCCGAGCGTTTCCTCTCGTGGCAAGGGCTCCCATACCCTCAGCTCCCACCACACGGAGGCCGCTGCGGGCAGCGCGGGGCCGGGCCGGCTCCGGTGACCGCGGCAGCACGGAACCGGCGACCGCAGCTCCCTCCGTGCCGGCCCCGGTCCCGGCCCGGGGAGCGCGGGGCCCCGGAGCGACCGCTCCCCCCTCGGCGGCCTCGCGGCGGTGCGGGCGGTGAAGGTGACCTTCACCGGGGCCGCCCGCTCCGTCGGGACGGGCCCGGCCCCCGCCGCCTCCCCCGGGCCTCCGCAGGCCGGCTCGGCCGCCCCGGGACGAGCGCGGCGGCGGGTACCCCCCGCCCGGGCCGGCCCCGCTGGGGGCGCCGCGGCCCCGCAGAGAGCGGCTCCCGGGCGGGCGGCGGCCTCGGGCCGGGCTGCGCCGAGCCTCCCCGACCCGCCGGGCCCCGCCGCGGCCGCTCCGCCACCCACGGGGACCCTCAGCGCCCGGGCAGGGGGACGAGAGCCCGACCCCGCGGCGCTGCGGGCCCGGGACGCTCCGCTCAGGCCTGTCCCGGCGGGACGAGCGCACCGAGGGGGCTGAAGGGCCCCGCGGCCCCGGACCGGTCCCGGACCCCCGCGACCTCTCCGAGGCCCTACCAGGCTCGGTGCCCCGGTTCCCCAGCCCCCTATCCCAACAGCCGGGCCTCAGCAGGCTCTGCCAACGCCGGTATCCCCGTACTCAGGCCCCGCCAAGCCCTGCCAGCCCCGGTACACCCCCGTACCCCAGTACCCCGGCTCCCTATTCCACCCCCGTCACACCCAGTATCCCCGTACCCTTACCCTGCCAGGGCCTGTACCCCGGTACCCCTGCCCTGCCGGGTTCCACCAGGCGCCACGGCCCGACAGCCCAGCCCCGCCAGGCCCCGTACCCCGGTATCCCGACCCCGCCAGGCCCTGTACCCCAGTATCTCCGCCCCGCCAGGCCCCGTACCCCAGTATCCCGGCCCCGCCAGGCTCCACCAGGCCCTACGTCCCGGTATCCCGGCCACACCAGGCTCCTCCAGGCCCCATATCCCGCTATCCTGACCCCGTCAGGGCCTCTGCGCTCCCGTCCCCCGACCCCGCCAGGCCCGGTCCCCCCGTCCTTCGGCGCCGGTGCCCCCCTTACCGGGTCGCTGCTGCGCCTCCGCCGCTCTCCTGCCGCGGGGGTCCCGGCTCCTGCTGCTCGCCGCCCTGCGCGGCAGCCGGCACGGCGGCCGGCGGCATCTCGTCCGCTTTAATGACCATGGGCCGCGCCGAGCCCCGCGCCCGCCCGCCCGCCGCGAAGGACAGCGCCGCTCCGGCCCCACGTGGTGCCGCGACCCCGCGCCGCGCTACGGCGGCCGCCAGGGGACCAACCTCCTTGCCTCACGCGGCGCCTTAAAGGGAACGCGCCGCCCGCCCCGCCGGAACGGGGAACGGCTCGGGGAGACCCGTCAAGGTCACCGGCCGCCGCGGTCGCCCCTGCAAGGACGGCCGGGGTGCGGGGCGTGCGGGGCCCGCGCGGGCACGGCTGCCGAGGGACGGCAGGGGCTTGGGAGTATCCGTGCAGAGCCAGGATGGGGCTGTACATCCCAGCTCTGGGATGCAGGGACAGGAGGGGCTCGGGGGTGTCCGTGCAGTGCAGGTGGTGCTTGCACCCCTAGCAGAGCCAGGAGCGAGTTCTGCACCCCAGGTCTGGGATTGAGGGACAAGGGGAGCTCAGGGGTATCCGTGCAGTGCAGGTGGTGCTTGCACCCCTAGCAGAGCCAGGAGGGAGTCCACCCCGGATCTGAGATGCAGGGACAGAAGGGGCTCTAGGGTATCCATGCAGAGCCAGGATGGGGCTGTGCACCCCAGCTCTGGGATGGAGAGACGGGAGGGGTATCCGTGCAATGCAAGGGCTGCCCACACTCTAAGCAGAGCTGGGACTGTGCATCCTGTGTCTAGGACAGGACGGGCTGTGAGAAGGGAAGCTGTGCAATCCAGGGGCTGCCCACATCCTCAGCAGAGCTGGGATAGGCCTGTGCTCCCTGGCTCTGGAACAGAGGGACAGGAGCTGCTGAGGAGTGAATTCAGCCATCGCATGCAGAGGGGTGTGAGGGAGCTGCCTGCACCCCCAGCAGAGCCAGGATGGGGCTCTGGGATGAAGGGATGGGGCTGCACTCGCTGCCCAGCACCCCAGGGACACAGGCTGCAAGGGGTCTGGGTGCTGAGGCGGGAGTTGGTCCCGGGGACAGAGGCACAGTGTCCCTTTGGCCAGAGGTTCTGGGTGCTGGGGTAGGACAGGGCAACCCTTCTGCAGGTTTCAGTTGCTTTATTAAGAAAAAGGCGGCATATTACAATAGCTCCTGAAGTCCAGCGCCATACTCGAGCCTCTGGGCATTAACACGTTTTGAAAAGCACTTGGTTAAAAAGCAAAGTCGACGTTAACATTGTCCTAGCGAACAGTGGTGTCAGGGAGTAAAATGAACGTCCAAAGAAAGCAGAGCAGTGTCGACCTTTGGCATCTATCCCACCGCAGTGGCTCTCCCCAGCACCAGGCACAGGCTTTTATTGTTCTCAGGGCAGCCTCACAAACTCGGCACAGAATATTTGTGCTCCAGTGAAACCGCAGCTGCTTTGGGTCTGGGGGAGCCGTACCCCAGGGTGTTGTTGCTCTGCCCTCCCTGTCCCCCAGGCACAGCTTGGGCCAGACAGAGGGAGTGTCCCTTCCAAGGGAGGCCTGTGACACACTTGGCAAGGACAGAGGGGACAATGACCTTCTGCCTGACCTTGAAACACCAAAGTGATCACACATGGTGTTTGTCCCTGCAGGGCTGCTGCTCAGCACCTTACACGTCCCCCCAGGTCAGAAAAGATCTGCTTTTTTCAGGCAGAACAAAGATTTGAGGGATTTTCATCACCTGATAGTCTCATTCCTGTTATAATTGCAATGACAGGAAAGATTTTTTTTTTTTTTTGGTAGCCACAGGGTCAGTGAAATCTATTGGAAAGAGGCAGGAGGCATCCTCACACCCCATGGAGGAGTCGGTGCCTCTTGGGTTTGTGCTGAGGGAACTTCTTACACCGGCAGCTTCACCACCCTGTTCCCGCCCAAAGGTGTGAGGGGAGTGAGGGTTAAAAGAAGGGATTGGATGTGGTGGCAGTGCCAGGTGTCACTCTCTGTGTCCCTCTGCCTACATGGGGCTGCAGCATCACTGCAGGGGCCGACCCCAGGCAGCCGAGAGGAGACAGAGGCAGAAACCTGCCCTTGGGAGCAAAAGGCAGCTTTAACCAGCGAGGAGACACGCCATTTCTATCTTTGTGCTTCTACAGGCCATGTCTGTTGTCTGGTGGGATCCTCCACGGCTGCTGGGCTCCTTGATCCCAGGTTTCTCCTGCTCACCCAGTCCCGACACACTGGCATTCCTGATCTTATCCACAGAGTGAGGCAACCTGTGGATATAAGGGAGTTTCCTCTCCCCTCCTGTCACATTCCCCGTAGGACTTGGCAGCCTGACAGTGCAAGAGGGTGACAAGAACAGACGTGCAGCGAGGCGGCTGCAGCGTCACTGCAAGGAGACTGGCTCCTCAGGGCTGCTGGGAAGCGAGGGCTGGTGTTCCTGGAGAAGGACTGGTTGCCACAGTTTCACTGGGGCAGCAGCAGCCAGTGTACAAAGGCTGCATATGAGGGCCCTGAAGTGTTTTCCTGGGTCCCAAAAAAATGCAAGTCCTTCAGCATGCTGCTGCTGGGCCTAGAGCTAGCCAGACAGCACTGCTGTGCTGCTCCTCTGTCTCCTGGGAGCTTATTTTGCTGAACTGGTGCGTGGAGATGCCCTGTGCAGAGCAGAGCAACCCCTGAGCACTGCTGGCTCCTGCTCTCCAGTCGCTTCAGGTGGGGACTTGAGCAACCTGATCCAGTGGGAGGTGTCCCTGCCCATGGCAGGGGTGTCAGAATTAGTTGATCTTTAAGGTCCCTTCCAACTCAAACCATTCTATGATTCTATGACCCTTCTTGCTGCACCAGTCCCAGCTTTCCTGGGTGTCCAGGAGAGATCACCCCTCGGCCGCCTGCAGCACTCATCAGCTGTGCCCTGCACCCAGCTTTGCTTATAAGAGAGGCAGTTTGCAGAAAGCCTTGGGCAAAACTCCCCAAGGTAAGGTCTCTGCACAATGCCTTGCAGCAGCGGGGAAGGTCTTGAAGCCTCCCAAGAGGATTTTCTGTGGGTGGCTGCGCTACTCAGGCTCTCGCAACGGCAGCCTTACAGCAGGGATGGGAAGGATGCTGCCAGGAGCACTTAGGTGACCCTCATCAAACACATTCAGAAAATATGGCTTTATAATTAACTGGGGAAAAAGGGAAGATTTCCTGATTGGTAAGCCTGGGGTTAGCATAAGTCCAGGGGACTGTGTACCGAGTCACCAGGACTGGCTCTGGCTCTGCCTGCAGATGCTGCTATCTCCAACATGGGCACAGCTGCAGTGAGCAGAGCAGGCGCATCTCCTTCCCACCCACCACTTACCTCATGCACAATTTGAGACATCACTTTATCAGACAGCATTAGGAAAAAATAATAATAATAATAATAATAATAATAATAATAATAATAATAATAATAATAATAATAATAATAATAATAATAATAAGGAAAAGAGATTAGCAAACCCAACACAACAAAACCATGAGCCTCTGCAGAGCTGCAGAACAGAAGGGGGGTGCAGAGGAGAAGTGTCCGGCTGTTAGTCTGTATGCAGAAAGCTTTCAGCAGGTTGTGTTTTATACACATAAGACATTGTTTAACAACCGAGCATTATTGCTATGCATCCATTTCAGTCTAATCATTAAGCTTTACGAGTCAACATTAAACATCGCTTGTTCCATACAAAGCGCGTAGGCATCAGTGGTTACGCTCCTCAGTCGATGTGTGTCAGGTATACAGCGCAGGTCGAAGCTGTGTGCAGTCTTTGGGCTCCTAAATGCACCTACATATCCCTGTTACACCTGACTGGCTCAGGTCTGACACCAAGGGGTCAGTAAGAGCCCCCTGCCCTGGGAGAGGAAAGCGGGTGCTGCCCGGGCTCCCACTGCTCCCTGGGGCTAACAGCAGCCTACTCTTTAAAAAACAGGAATGCTGTCTTTGTGGGGTTTTTTTTTGTGATCATTTTGATCTCTTTCATAATTTTATATAAATACAAAGATTAAAATAATTTATCTCGACATCATTTCTATTACAATCATACAGTACTTTCCCTTCAAAACAAGTGTGTATATGTGTGTGTATATATATATATTTATAAGTATATATATAATATCTCTAGAGCTTCCCCCCCTCCCCAAAAAGCAGCAGTGACTGAAGCAGGTACAGCGCACAGGAGCTGATCCTTCCCGCTCCAAGGCAAGGGAGCCCAGGGAAAAGCACAGGGCTCACCCTGACAACTCATTTCGACGCACATTACATTGACACGAAGGGGGAAACCAGGGTGCTCCCTCCCCATTCCGTTGGGAAACAGCTCCCCCTGGACTGTCAGCAGCTCTGCCTGCACATCCAAGGGCTGTGGGGCTTAGGGCCTGCCCAGCTGCCCACAAACCCCAGGGAGCACCAGGAGGAGGGAGAAGCAAAGAGGGGGTTGGAAATAAGATCAACTCCTTGAGCAAGCTGCTAATTAGTGGTGAAGAGGAAAGGATCCTGCAGCGCAGACAGGGTTGCTTCATTTACATACTAGGCACTAAAAATAATGATTGCTAGGAAGATATTTACACAGGAGGAACGTACCTCTCCCTCCCCCTTTCAACGCTCAGGTCAGTCATGAACACCATGAACACCATCAAGGATTTTACAATAAAAATGAAACATACTCTACCAGGATTGTCTGGGAAGGAGAGGGGGAAAGCAGCTGTGCACACCACAGCTAACAGCCAAACAGCACACAGACATGTATTGCCCTCTTTCACGTTAAAAGAGACAAATCCTCAGCAGAACCTCTCCGAACCTGAGAGAAACAGTGATTTCAAAGGCCAAATTGCACCTACCTGTGTGACACCACCAGGAACCAGCTGGCCACGATGCTGCAGCCCTGGGTGCTGCTGGTATGACGGAGCACCAAGTGCTCCTTGCTCCATGAGGGTAGGCAACAGCACCCCTTGCCAGTCCCAGAGCTTAAATCACTTTGCAATATCAGACGGGAAGCATCCTGCAGCCTTCCTGAGAGCAGACTTAGGGCTTTTCTCCTTTTTGTGCAACTGTACCCAGGTGCTCGCACCCAAGATGGGCACTACCAGTGCACCCCATGCCACCCTGGCTGCTCTGAGAAGGCATTCAGGCACGCAATGCTTTCCAGCCAGGACAAGTGAGTGCCATCTCCGAGCTCTTTGCAGCCTTCTGCAGGGGGTGACAGTCAGGGGAGGCAGGTGGCAGCCAGTGCCACTAATGGGCTCTGCACTCCCAATTGCTCCGGGTGTGTCAGGGGCTGCAAAAATTTCCCCTCAGAGCTTTACCTTCATCCCCAGGAGCTACAAACCTCTAAGGGGCTTCAACAAGGCCCGACTACTCTGTGGGCCCCTTTTATGGGAACCTGCCCAGACATGGCTTTGCTGGGCTTCTCCCCATGCTCAGAGGTGCATTACAGACCACAGCAGCAGCTCTGGAATGCAGGGTCCCAGCCCTTGAGGGTGCCCTGGGGGAGCAGGAAAGGTCTTGCCCTCTGAAGCCTGACTATTTCAAGGAAGAGTTTCATAGAATCATAGAACAACCAGGTTGGACGGGACCCATCGGATCTTCTAGTCCAACCATTCCTATCAAACACTAAACCAAGTCCCTCAAGACCTCATCCACCCGTCCCTTAAACACCTCCAGGGAGGGTGACTCAACCACCTCCCTGGGCAGCCTATTCCAATGCCCAATGACCCTTTCTGTGAAAAACTTCCTCCTAATCTCCAGCCTAAATCTCCCCTGGCGGAGCTTGAGGCCATTTCACATCACAGCCAAAGAAAAGGTACAAAAGCTATTAATTTCTGTCCTGCTCGTACAGCCTGTATGCTTGGGGGGGTTGTTTTTACCAAAGAGCTGGCCTAGGTACTGTTGCTGAGAATCTCATAAAAGCATTTTAATATCATATATAAATATTGAACTACAAAAATAGACACCTCTGACTGCGTGGGTACGCTGAGGGTGAGCTCTGGCAGGCTAAGCCCAACTGGTCTATGAGGGTGACATTTTTTAAGAGGTTTCAAGCTCAATTGGAAGGAAATGGGGTCTGATCGCAGCCTGTGGCTTCCTCCTCCCCATGCCAGCCACAGAGGCGGTGGGTTTCCTGGGGGAGGCTGCTACCCATACAGCCAGGCAGGGTATTGACTACAGGGTTCCTGGCTGGGCATCACCTCCCCAGCACAGCAGCGCAGCCAGGCCTGTCAGGGCTGGCAGCCAAACCACAGGGTGAAATCTGCCCCTCTGTATTGCCTGGAACAGTGCAGGTCCTGCTGGTACCCCAGCAGTGAGACCTTCACCTTGTCCGGCTCTGGGAGTCCTCCTCTGCTCGTTTCTGATGTTTCAAACCATCCAGGGAACAGATGGATAAAGCCACCCTTCTGGAGACTGGGCAAGGCTGCACAGCCGCTGTGCTGGGATGGGCTGGGAGGCAGTGGGGGAGGACTGGAGGGCTGCTTAGTCAATTGTCAGAACCCTGGACCTTGCTGGAGATGGGACCGAGAACTGAAATGCTGGTGCCGAGACAAGACCTGCCTGGAGCAAGGCTGCGGAGGGTGAGGAGCCGTGCGAGGCATATGGCAGGGCTGGCACTCGCGGCTCATGGCCAGCCACCTTGACCAAGTCCTGTGTGTGAAAGTAACAGGGAGAAATCCATGTTGGAGACAGCCAACCCGCTGTGCAGGGGAGAGACGGCCTTGGGCAGGGCTGGCATGGCTGCACCGTCCCCATGGAGAGGGAGATCCCTCCTGCACCCCTAGGACTATGTCATTCATCTGCTTCCATCCTGGACACCTTCCTGGTGATGTCTGGAGCTCTCCCACCTAGCCTGGTGCCAGCGATACCCAAGGCCGAGCTTATCCCGCTGCACTGCGCCGTGTGCCATCATCCCTTCGCCTGCTGCTGCACCCAGTATCTGCTTCAAGGGGCGGCAGCAGCAGGAAGATCTTATTGCAGAAATGCTCATTTTCTTTCATTTTCTTTCTTTCTTTCTTTCCTGGAAGCCTCAGCCAGGCACTCAGCCATAACCCCTCCACAGACCCCACGCTGAGTTGTCTGCCTGCCCCGCAGCGCTGCTGGTGGCCCCTTTGGCTCAGACCCTTGAGGCAAAGGGGATCCTTCCTGGCTGCCTGCAGGCAGGAGATGTGAGCAGGGCACCTGCTTTCCGCTGCCCCTTCCCCGCTGAGGGGATGGGGGAAAGCAACCCCGGTGCCGCCAGGCTCAGGCCACGCTGGCTGGCTGGGCCATGCCGTCCCCTTGCCACCTAGTCCCGGGACCGAGGGGTGTTGCGAGAGCCAGACCCCTGCTTCTTGCCAGGCTCGCCCTTGGCCGACCTGGCCCTGACCGCTGGCTCCTGTGTGGGCTGCCGGGGTGGCCTCTGTGCCCGGGGGGCCGTGGCGGTGCCAGGGAGCTCTGTTGGTGGGTGCTGTGGGGCGTGTGGCCGCGTCGTGTAGAGGAAGAGAGCTGGGTCGGGCATGGCATCATGCTCCTCTTGAGTGAGGTCTCTTGGGCGAGCACCGTCCCCAGGTGGGCGTCGAGGGTGCGCCCTGTGGCTGCGACGCCGGGTTCTGCCTTCACTTGGGGGGCCGGTGAGGGGCTGCTCGAGGGGTGGATGCCCACCTGCCCGGGGACCTGGCAGCCGCTGGGCTGTGGCGTGCAGCTGCAAGGAGAGGTAGGCGGCTGCCTCCGTCTGCTTCTGCAGCTCAGTGTCGAGGATAGTGACACGATGGCTTCGCCGCTTCAGCTCCTCCAAGAACCGGCGCTCCTTGTTGCGGAGGCTGGATCGTAGCGCGGCCACCAGTGTCTCCTTGTGCCGCAGCTCCTTGCGCAGCTCCAGGTTGTCCTTCTCCTTCTCCTGCAGCTGGGCCTCCATCGCACGGCACTTCTCCTCCAGCTCCCGATCCAGGACGTCTGTGGGGACAAGGCACAAAAGGGAGTCAGGGCAGGCAGTGAGGGCTCAGCCCATAGAATCACAGAATCATAGAACAACCAGGTTGGAAGGGACCCATCAGATCATCAAGTCCAACCATTCCTATCAAACACTAAACCAAGTCCCTCAAGACCTCATCTACCCATGCCTTAAACACCTCCAGGGAAGGTGAATTAACCACCTCCCTGGGCAGCCTATTCCAGTGCCCAATGACCCTCTGTGTGAAGAACTTCCTCCTAATCTCTAGTCTAAATCTCCCCTGGTGGAGCTTGAGGCCATTCCCTCTTGTCCTGTCCCCTGTCACTTGGCAGAAGAGCCCAGCTCCCTCCTCTCCACAACCTCCTTTCAGGTAGTTGTAGAGAGCAATGAGGTCTCCTCTCAGCTACCTGAAGGGAGGTTGTAGATAGGAGGGAGCTGGGCTCTTCTCCCAAGTGACGGGGGACAGGACAAGAGGGAATGGCCTCAAGCTCCACCAGGGGAGATTTAGGCTGGAAATTAGGAGGAAGTTTTTCACACAGAGGGTCATTGGGCATTGGAACAGGCTCCCATCACTCCCTGGAAGTCCCTGTGTGCTCCTGACGTGGCTGTGAGGGCAGATGGACACAGCTGCCAGCTGCTCCGTGGTGCTGGAATGTGTCAGGAGTGCCATTGAGGCTGCAAGGGCTCCGAAACTCCCTGTGAGATGCATGATTGCACTTCCCTGCCAGAGCAGGCAGCCTTTTCCCAGGCACAGGGATCCCCGGCAGCCCTGAGGTGCGATGCTGTGTGCACAGTGCCATGTGTAACACCAAAACACAGGGAGGGTGGAAGTGGAGGATGCTGTTGCCATGGAACCTGCCACCTCTGCTTCACTGCAGCCACATGCTGCAGTTTTAAAATTTCCCTGGGTAGCAAGTTTTTCACCCTGAAAGCGACTTTGAGGGGAGCGTGGGGGAGCATGTGGGCTGGGAGAGAAAAGGAAATGGCAGCAGTGAAACCATGAGCACAATTTAGGAGAGGTCATCGACCTCAAGCTCCAAGACTTCACAGCCTGATTAGCGAGGATGGAGATGTTAAACCAGGATTATGGAGGAGCTGGGCTGTGCTCAGCAGGGAAGGAACCCCTATGCCAGGTGGGAGAAGTTGGCTCAGGGGGAGCCCATCCTGGTGGGCAAGATGACCTGGAGCCAGCCCTCCGTGGCTGCTTTGGGCTTTTTGGCCAGCTCCCTCCTCTCCAAAACCTTCCCTCAGGTAGTTATAGAGAGCAATGAGGCCTCCCCTCAGCCTCCTCTTCTCCAGGATAAACACCCCCAGCTCTCTCAGCTGCTCCTCATAAGGCCTGTTCTCCAGCCCCTTCACCAGCTTCGTTGCTCTTCTCTGGACTCACTCCAGAGCCTCAACATCCTTCTTGTGGTGAGGGGCCCAGAACTGAACACAGGATCCCTGGCACTGAGTCTCAGCCTGAGCTTCATCCTCAGAGCTGGGGCTGGTGGTGCCAGGGTGGGTGTGGGGCTGCTCTAACCAGGGCCATTGAGGTTCCTGTCCCTTGGCGGCACCATCACTCAGTGCCACAGCCAGCTCCAGGGGGATGTGGAACTCCCAACCCCAGTGCTGTCCCCATGAGGGGGATGATCCCCATCACTGAGCCTGGGTTCCCTTCCCTGTGAGGTTGGGCTCGTTGCTCACAGGAGGGCATTGAGTTCAGCCCTCTGGGTGCCATCAGTGCGTCACAGACTGTAATTTACAGTGAATCCCATCCACAGGCCTCTGCTCATTCTTCAGCCTTTTAACACCTCACAAAGAGTACGATAACATTTGCCACATTTATGGGGCAACCACCTCATTTAAGATGCCATCAAATGATTGCTCTTCAAATGCCACTCATGTAATAATTACTGCGCGCAACTGCCTCCCTTAAGATCTCATTATGAAGCATTTTTGCCCTGCAGAAGACACTTAAGAGCCGAAGCTATAAAGCAGTTGCAAATCGTATTGTAAAAAGCAGAGATTACTGCAGACAATGGGAGCAGGTTTGGGCAGGCAAGGGTGAGCGCAGGCAGGTGCCAGCCTCGGTGGGGAGCATTTGCCCTCCTCCTTGTGCTCCACCAAGGCCAGGCTGCAGGAGCCTGAAGCCTGGGATGCCAGGGGCAGGATCTGGCTACCTAGGGTGGTCCAGATCCCCACCACCACCCTTCTGCCTAGCTCACAGCGTGGGCACACAGCCCAGTCCTCTCATTGCCTGCTGAGCTCAGCCTCTTCACTCCAAGGGTGTGATTCCCCACGCTAGCTGCTCCCACTGCCACCTCACAGCCCTGGGCAGGACACATCACCTCCCCAGGCAGCTCCTGTCCCCCAAACACCTCCCAGGCCTGAGCATGGGGCGTGCAGCCAGACACGAGCTCGCAGCAGCTACAAGCAGAAATCTGTGCCTGGGCCAGGTCCTTGGGTTCCTGTGAGAGCTCTTCACGAGCAGCATGACTTTCCTTTCAGGACTGGTAGTGCTTTTTGGCTGAGGACAAGAGCACTTTGAGCCACTGTCCCCTGTTTTCCCTGCCCAGGGGACACAGAGGTGCGGACAGGAGGTGACATACAGCTGCCAGCCATGCTCCAGTCTCCTCCTACTTTTGGAGCATCCATCCCAATGCATCACCTCCAAGACAGTTTTGCTGTGCCAAGTAGAAGACCAGCACCCGCAGAGGACTGCCCCTGACTGACCTGGGTGCTGTTGGGATCAAGGATGCATCACCCAGAGAGCTGTGCATTGGTGTTTGCTGGCCCCTGGAAGCAGCATGGTGAGAGCGGCCTCAGCCAGCAGCACCTCAGGGCATGGGACACCCTGGGGACACTGTCGTGTACCCCTTCCCACCAGGCTGTGGATGGAGCAGGGCCACAGTCCAGGCAGGTGGGCGCTGGGAGCATTGGAAAAGTGCTAGTGGGGGCCCAGGAGGGGTAAATCAGGTACATCCTTCGGGGAAAGACTCAGCTCCTGCCCATGGGCCTCGCTGGCCAGAGTCCACCGCTCGGAGAGTTGCCCAACGATCCTGCTCGGGCGTCAGACTGGCTGGACTATGCTCCATGGGTCAGGGCTGAGTGTGTGTGTTTGTGTGTGAGATGCAGGGAGCAGCTCCATCTGCCTCCAGACGGGGGGCTGCAGCAGAGTGATGCTTGAGGAGGGAAGCAGTGCCTAGCAGCAGGCTGGCAGGGGGATGCTGTGCCTAAGTCATCTTTGCTTCACCAGTGAGTACATCAGGGCACAGCCAGGCCTGCAGCCAGACCACCTGGGCAGGAGAAGAGCTGAAATCAGGGTGAGCTCAGCACCAGCTCCCCCGGTTCTGTGTCTCTCAGTGCAGGCTTTCACTTGAAAACTTGCCCTCAGCCTGCTCTCTACAACTACCTGAAAGGAGGTTGTGGAGAGGAGGGAGCTGGGCTCTTCTCCCAAGTGACAGGGGACAGGACGAGAGGGAATGGCCTCAAGTTCTGCCAAGGGAGGTTTAGGCTAGACATTAAAAAAAAAAAATCACAGATATGGTCATTGGGCACTGGCAGAGGCTGCCCAGGGAGGGGGTTGGGTCACCTTCCCTGGAGGGGTTTAAGGGACAGGTGGATGAGGTGCTGAGGGACATGGTTTAGTGTTTGATAGGAATGGTTGGACTCGATCCGGTAGGTCTCTTCCAACCTGGTGATTCTATGATTCTATGATTCTAAGGCCAGCTTGTTGTTTGCCAGCACTGATTGATGCTAGAGCCCTGTGCTGTGGTGCTGTGGCAGGAGATGTCCTGCCTGTGGTGCAGCCTCAGGATGGAGGAATTTGGTTTCCAGTTAAGCCCTGTCCTGCCTGCCTGTTCCAGGGGGATAAAGCTGCCTTTGTGCTGCAGAAGCACTTTGCCAGGGCTCTCAGTGGGGCAGAGCTGCCTATTC
The DNA here is from genome assembly GCA_033558105.1 of Coccyzus lansbergi. Lineage (NCBI taxonomy): Eukaryota > Metazoa > Chordata > Aves > Cuculiformes > Coccyzidae > Coccyzus > Coccyzus lansbergi. The sequence goes on along the minus strand of JAUMJK010000744.1, from coordinate 738,330 downwards.
CAGTTCTGGAGCTGCCCCAGGAGGGGCTGCAAGTCACAGGGCTGTGTGGCTCAAAAGGACAGTGTATTGTGAAATGCTTTTTGAGCAGCTCTCTGTTGCTGGGCCCAAGCCTGGGATGGTGCTTGGTGCTTGCAGACATCTTCGATCCACCAAGACTTTTCTCCCCCTTATTTTGAAATGCGAAATATTATTTCTGATGAACCAAAGGCACTGCGGGACTTTCTGAATCGCTGCCTTGCTTGCAACTGGTGAGCAGAGCTAAGGAGAGGGATAATGTCTTTCTTGGCCTCTCTGTGGGGCTGCAGGTTTGCAGGCTTCAAATCCCATTCTGGGCGTCTGTCAGGGCTTCAGCAAAACCAGCAAGTGCTGCTGTCTCTCACATGCAAAACCTTCCCAGGTGGCTGCCCAGGCTTTTAACGGGTACTTCCCAGCCACAGCCCTACAGACAAGGTCCATGTCCCCCCCCCCGGGTGACCCAAATGGACCCCTTCAGCCGCAGGCTCTTCAGGCAGCCCCCTGCACCCACACAGCCTCCCCCTTATCTTATCTCAGGCACAAACTTGTGCTCTTACCTTGCTGGCGGGCTTCCAGCTCTTTGATTTCCAGGTCATGGGTGAGCTCTGGAAAAGAAATCAAACAGGAGTGAAAAAGAGCATCCCACCCATCCTTGCCTGCTCCTGGTGTCTCCCCTGGCTGCCAGCAGGGCTGTGGGGACAAGGGCAGCCACCGCGGTGGTGGTGCTGCCTCTCCCCAGCCCACGGTCAGCCTGGACATCCTGGAACACCCATCACACGCTGAGCCAAAAATAGTCAGTTATGGCAATTTGTATATTATTAACTGCCTCAGGATCTGCATCAACCATGGCGTTTTGCCCTGTGACGTGGGTAGGGCAGCGCCTGGAGGTCCTGCCTCATGGCCGAGCTGGAGCCTCCATTTCTCTGGTAAAAGCCTTTTCTTTCTTCTAAGAGAGTTGCTGTACTATTTTCGATGCTTTAAATCAGAACAAAGAGCAGAGCAACAGACTGAAAATAGACCAAAGTGTAAGCTACCGCCCCAAGTATTTCACAATTTCCTGCTTCTAGGCTGATCTCTGCACGTGACACAAGTGGGATGGCCTCATCCCTGTGCAATCTACCCACAGAAAGATGCTGCCCTGCGCTGGGGGCAAGGTTTACCTTCAAAATCTCCTCTCAGTGTGCCACTGAGGGCAGCCCAGGCGCCGCAGGTACCTCCCCAAGCAGACAAGACCTGCTCTTTGTGGGACAGCACCTTCTGGAGTTCACTTTAACCTGCACACCTCTACAGCCAATATCTTTTGAATTAATTATCCCAGCCCACCAAACCACCAGCACCTCTGAGAGGAGGAGGGCAGCAGCAGCATGTAGTTGTTTTGAGCCTTTTTCCCCCCCCCGAAAATGAGTTCAAATGGTTAATCTTTGCCCTACATTTTTCTTTTAATCTGCTTTCATGTTGCCTCTAATCCTCGTCACTGCCATCCTTCTGAAACGAGACGCTTAGCTCACGCTGCTCTGCCGGTCTGCCTTGGAAAACAAATCTGTAGTGAGAAGGCAGAAGTAACTGAGAATGTAATGCAGTTTCTGGAAAGCTTTCAGCACTCTCAACTGCCCCATTGGAAATCAATGGCCACTGTGTTGTTTTTCTGAAGCTAAAATACTAGGTTTGCAGTCTGAGATGCATTTCAAATGAAAACTAAAGCAGTTGCACATTTCCAAAGAAGACATCATCCTGCTGAGCGAGCACAGGGCTTGGGGATGATGAGCGATCCAGGGTCTGTTCTTCTGCACAAGAGCCACTGGGGCTGGTGGGAACCCCAAGATGCCTGGTGCAGGACACAGCTGAGGAGGGGTTTGTATTCTCTGCCATGGGCAAAGGACACATGGGTCAAGCCCTGCTGCCAGAGGACCCACGACCTTCTTGGAGGTAGCTACGTGCCCACTGCAGGGTTAGATGCCTGCAGACAAGCTAGAAATGGGTTTAAGACATCGCTTCTCTCAACATGTTGGCCTTCCTTTTGCTGCCTGCGAGGACCCTCCTGGTGCTCTGGTGCATGAGGGGCCATTTTCACAGGCTGTCTGGCCAGCTTTGCGATCTGCCACTCCAACTGCAGGGATTCCCCCAGACCCTGCTCTGCTCCCGGCACCAGTCTTCCCTCTGTTGCTCCCCAAACACTGCTGAGCTGGCTAATTATTGCCACAAGGCTTCAGCTCATCTTCCAGTAAAAGGAGAAACAGAAGAGTCAGAGGAATCTGTTGCTATTTCTGCTATGTTTATACTTTGCAAATAAAATGGGAGTGGGAGGGGAGCCAATTCTCCTCCATAATGTGAGGCTCGTTCCAATAAATGAATCACAGCATGCGGCTCTGGGCTGCGTTACCTTCCTGTAAAGCCTCCAATCGGGAACGCTGGGCTGTGAGGGTTTGCTGGGGCTGGCTCTGCCCTGGGCCCACAGCAAAGGCCATAATACTTGCCCAAAGCAGCCGCCCCCTCCTGCCAGGCTGTGTCCAGGGGCACAAGGCTCCATCCTGCTTCCAGCAGCCCTTGGTGGCAGAGGCTTCTGGGACACCAGGTGCAGTCAGTGGAACCGCCTTGGATCCAGAGGCAGCAAACCTGGGGATGTATCTGTCTGAATTATGCCTCTTTTGAACACGGTTGTTCTGCTGCTGGATCTGGCTTGGGTCTGAATGTGCTGAATCGCTGTGTGCCTCCCCAAGGATTCCCCAGGCTCAGTTCCCCCTCAGATCAGACCCTCCCTCTCTCAGCACAGGCTCTGGCACCTGGAAATCGCCGCTGCCTGCACACTGAGCTTCTCAGGGCTGAGTAGGTGGCAGCTGGGAAATAGAGCTCTGCAGAGGGTGAGCATTTCCAGTGGTGATGCCTTGGGGAGATCAAAAGGATGGTGCAAAATACTAAAGTTTGAAACAACAGCTTCAGGACAGGCAGTGCAGTTCCACACAGGGAAAGGGCTGATGTACCAACTTCAGCTTCCCTGTGCAAACAGCCCACCAGACAACTGTACGCAAATCATCTGCAAAGTAATCTTAAAACCAGCCAGTGGGTTTGCCCCCATCGCTCCTAACAGAATCACACACCTCACAGAATCATAGAATCATAGAAGAACCAGGTTGGAAGACACCCATCGGATCATTGAGTCCAACCATTCCTATCAAACACTAAAGCATGTCCCTCAGCACCTCGCCTACCCGTCCCTTAAACACCTCCAGGGAAGGTGAATCAGCCACCTCCCTGGGCAGCCTGTTCCAATGCCCAATGACCCTCTGTGTGAAAAACTTCCTTCTAATCTCCAGCCTAAATCTCCCCTACTGGAGCTTGAGGTCATTCCCTCTCATCCTGTCCCCTTTCACTTGGGAGAAGGGCCCAGCTCCCTCTTCTCCACAACCTCCTTTCAGGTAGTTGTAGAAAGCAATGAGGTCTCCTCTCACCCTCCTCTTCTCCAGGATAAACACCCCCAGCTCTCTCAGCCGTTCCTCATAAGGCCTGCTCTCCAGACCCCTCACCAGCCTCGCTGCTCTTCTCTGGACTCGCTCCAGAGCCTCAACATCCTTCTTGTGGTGAGGGGCCCAGAACTGCACACAGTATTCAAGGAGTGGCCTCACCAGTGTCTGATCAGAGAGCATTGTCGTTTGGCTGCACTGGTGATATCACTGACCACCAACTGTGCCATGGGCTGATTTGTGCCCCTGGGGACTCTGAACCCCCCCCGACCCCCGCCCCAGCCTGATTTAGGTATTAGAACTCTGCTGTCTCATTTATCTGGAGAGGCTGTAGATGAAGCCATTAAAACAATGAAACACAATAGCAAAAGCTGCAGAGGGTGGGGAAAAGTAGGCAATTCTATCAATGCAGAAATGTCTTTGTTCCCAAGGAATCAGGGAGGATGAGAGTGGAAGACAAGGAGTAATTAGCTATGGCTGAATTATTGATGAGAGTGACGGCACAAGTTGGGGTGAGTTTCAGTGGCGAACAGGCAGCTGTGGAGCCATTGTTCTTGCTGAAGGGGAGGGTGACATCACTGCACCTGGAACATGGACAGGGGGCCGTGAGCTTCACAGTCAGGGCACATCCCTGACCCAACACTGGGCTCATGGCTACGCTTCCCAGGGACTGGAGCCAGGCACATCATGACTGCAGGGAGTGCGGTGACTCTGGGAGCCACTGGCCCCCTTCCCAAGGGGCCAGGTTCATGGTGACAGCCCCCAGTCTCCGGTAGTTGTAGACCTCATTGCTCTCTACAACTACCTGAAAGGAGGTTGTGGAGAGGAGGGAGCTGGGCTCTTCTCCCAAATGACAGGGGACAGGATGAGAGGAAATGGCCTCAAGCTCTGCCAGGGGAGGTTTAGGCTGGACATCAGGAAAAAATTTTTCACAGAAAAGGTCACTGGGCACTGGCAGAGGCTGCCCAAGGAGGGGGTTGATTCACCTTCCCTGGAGAGGTTTAAGGGACCGGTGGATGAGGTGCTGAGGGGCATGGTTTAGTGGGAATGGTTGCCTGCAGCTTTGTGCATTCCTCCTCTGTGTCCTGATGAATGCTAGTGTGAGCTCCCCTGTGGCACCAGCTCCAGGCCCCAGGGTGCCAGCAGAGCTTTCTTGCCCCATGTGCTCTGTGGGTATGTAGCTCCCACACGCCATGGCCACCCCAGTGCTCACCTGAGCAGTGCTTCTGCAAGCGGAGGATCTCCAGGTGCAGATCATGAAGCAGCTCCATCTGCTCCTTCTTCAGGAAAGCAATGTGCCGCTGCACGCTCTGGATCTGGTGCTCCAGGGACACGGTCTCCATCGCAACCAAATTCACGGTCCAGGCCTGTGGGGATTAGAGATGGCTCGTCAGCAGACGTGTAGCAGTGCACTGGGCTAGTGAGCCCTGTCCCCAGAGCCTTTGCGAGGGGCAGAGCCCACCAGGTGCAAGGTGGGTGACCGCTCTCATCTACCCTTTCCATGGGATGTGACTGTGGGTGAAGCAGCACTGCTCTGAAGATCCCCAGGGAATGGCTCTCAAGCCATCCCACCACCCCAGCGCCTCTCAGGACCGGTTCCCATCCTGCCTGCACTCAGGCTGGGAGGCTCAGAGACTGCAGGAACAGAAAATGCTGCTGCACGGACTCTAGAATTGTAATGGCTCATTGAATTTGGCCCTAGGAGATGTTTTATTGCTGAGCAGGATTACATCTGGGACAGGATTGCTCCCCACAGACCCTAGGTGGGAGGTGCACCAGAGACAATTTTGGTTTTCACTTCATGAGCCACATATAACAAAGCAGTAACTGCAGCGAGAGATCTAACACAGGAAAAATAAAATATGCTCCATCTAACCTGATCAGTGTTATGTGGCGAGGAGAGTCATGTTGTCTTCCAAGGGAAGACACCACAGTAGATAACCTGGTAGATAACAGCTGCTGTCATTCCTGTGCCCCGTGGCTCCGCCTGGGCTGGGCATCCATCACCACACGTTAATGGCTTTGGCAATGAGCAGCATCAGCTACAGACCTGCGTCGCTGCACCAGGGAGATACAAATAAACCCTTGAAAGATCCCGTAGTCCCGGGAAATACCATTTTGTACAAATGTGGGCTCTGTCCTTACTCCCTGCACCCAGCCCAGGAGGATGGAAGCTACAGCAAACCGAGGTGACGGAGAGCTGGTGATGCCAGCAAGCCTGAGGGATGGCATGCACTGTCCTGTGCCTGGGAAGCTGCTTCTAATTCCCTCCTTTGCGCACACATGACTTCAGTTTTCCTTCTATAGAAACTTCACAATTAAGCAAGAGCTTTGGCTCACGTTTGCGGCACGCCTAGGTCGATGTTGTAGTACATTTTAACATAATTCCCACAACCTAAATCAAATCAAACTGCATTTAAGCTCGATTCCACAGCAAGCGATCTTGGCAGTGACCGAGTTCAAAGCTCTGCTCTTGCCAAAGCCTCTCTGGATTCATGAAATCCTTAAAGTCAGGTCTCCACATTCCTGCTGTTTCAGGATTTTTCAGTTGCAATGCCCTCGAAGCAGGCCAGTGCCGAGGGTCTGGGGAGCTCCAGTGCTACTGCATCCAGCGTGTGGTGTGCTGCGAGGGGACTAGGTGAGTACCCCAACTTGTAATGCTGGTGATGCACAAGCATCATGATTTAGAGGCAGCTGCAGCGCCTAACTGGCATGTGAATAAGTATAAATCATAGAAATTGTGTTCTCCTGTGGATGCCTCCCACCTGAGGAGAGGGGCTGGGGTGAAGGTCTGGTTTGGGGCTTGCTTTGCAGTCTGGGGGTGCATCTGCCTGCGGGAGCTCTGCATAAAGCCTAAAATAAGAACATTAGGTAATGGGAACTGGCTTTGGTGGGTATATGGTGGATTGTTGCTGGGGTTCTTCATGACCCAGGGAAGCATTTCTGGAAGCAAACAATGAATGTGGAGTGTTAGGATGGCTCTGTTTTGCAGGGAATGAAATGCTCCAAAAATTCACCCCATGAATGCTATGGAAAAGCATGAAAAAGGCTGGCGTGATCCATAAAAGCAACAGATACAAAGGTCCTGCTTCTCATTTAAGGTGCTTATTGTGGGAGGTATGATTTACACTGGCTTAAAGCTTCCCTGTGGAACAATGTCATATAAGTGGAAAGAGCCCTGGATCAGCCTGCTTAGTCCTGCCTGGCTGAAAATAAGGTGTGTGTGCTCTGTGTGAGGAAACTGCAGGCATGTCCAGGAACCCCAGGGGATTTGCAGTCCCTCAGTGTTCAACATTTTAAAATGGATCTGGGGGAAAAAAAAAAATCTAGCTCTACGCTTCACTTCCTAATAATTCCTCTTCTTCTGAGTGACAAGGTGATAATAACTTTTAAATCCTGGAAGTCACCTAACCCTTCTCGACGGCGTCCTAACTGATGGACAAGAGAGTTGGCGTTTGTACAGTGAAAGCTGGCAATGATGGGGATATGTTAAAGGTGGGGGTAATTTATTTGTGTCGGTGCCAGACCTATGGATGCCATCTGGCATCTGCTTTAAGCTAGGAATACAAATGATACTACCCGTACCCTCCTGCCAGCCCCGGCTGTGGGGGTGACAGTGCGATGTGCTGGGCTCTGGAGCAGCTTCTAGAAGGGAGTTGTGGCACCTCATTTTGGGAAACGTCAGAAAGTAGGTTGGACAAAGCCTGGGGGATACGTAGTGCTATTTTCAAGCACTTTGTTCCATCTAGTTAAAATGTCTTTAATAGAAATGGCTGCAAATTTTCCATTGGACTTTCCCTCCTCCCTTTTAGCAGGAATTTACTCTATTTTTTTAAAACCGATAAGAATGTTTTCCTTTAAAAATAAGTAGTTGATAAATATCAAGCTATACAAAAAGTCAAAGAAAAAAAATTCTGGAATTGAGAACTGTTTGTTGTCTCTCATTCAGAAGATAAAAAACCTGCATAATTTACCGAGGGGTGGTGGTGGGTGTCTGTTTATGGGAAATCCTTAGCGGGTTTGGATCAGCTTTGCCTCTCCAATGTGACTCTCACTGTTTCCCATGAGAAACAGCTCTCTGCTTGTGGTAGGAACATCAGGGATATCATGTCTAGGAGAGAGAATCTCGTTTTGTCCTTGCAAGAAACCCCCTGTCAGCACTAATGGCACCGAGGAAGGGAAGGCCAGGAGCTGCAAATGGGACATTGCTGGGGACGGGTGTGCTGCTGCCTGAGAGCAGAGATGGGGAGATGCCTGCTGGGGTTCTTGTGCCCCTTCTGAGAGGAGCCCAGAGGCTGCAGGTGGTGACCTGAGGCTGCCACTGCTTCACCAGCCCCATGTGCAAAGAGGGAAACGTGCCCATTAGACAGCTCTGTGCCACAGGTAATGATGCAAGAGCTATTAACGAAGCTGCAATTTAGTCATGAGGTTTTAGTAGCATCTGTAAGCCGTTTGAGTGTCTCTAATGTTACCAGAAAGCAGCAGATGAACCCTTGCCTTGCCAGGTTTGAGTCCACCTATTACTATAAATGGTTTTGGAACCGAAATCTCAATAACCGATATCTTCCCTCTGTTGCTGCTGAAGTCAAGTGGAGATTGAGCAGCATTTTGAGCCTTTAGTTTGAAGTGACTTCAGTCATTTCATACAGCACAACCACCTGGGAGGTGTTGGGGGTTAATAAGGATTAGCTGCTGCTGCTGCTGGCTTAATGCTTTACTGGGCAAATGCATCTCATAGATAATAACGCTGAAGCTCCCCATATTGAGGGCTTCAAAGTACCCAGCAAGTGCTGATGACCATGTTTCTATGTGGTGAAGCAAGGTGGGGACCTTCAGCAGGAGCCAAATCACAGTAGTTGGGGCTGTCACTCCCAGGATCCTAAGAAGCGCCAGCTCTCCTCATCCTGACCTCATGAGTGTGGCTCCCCAAAGGATGATTTTACAGCAGCAAGTGGTGATTGGGTTGGAAGTAACCCTGTTCCAACCCCTGCTTTGCTGCTCTAGCTGTTACTCTTTTTCCCTCCCCCCCCCAGACTAGTTCTATCTTGCCAAAGCAACTGGTGGTGGAAGCCTTTGCAGTGACCACTATTCTGAGGCTTTGAGGAGTTATGAATGAGGTTACAACTCTAGAAAACAATGTCACACAAGGATGTTGAGGCTCTGGAGCGAGTCCAGAGAAGAGCCACGAGGCTGGTGAAGGGGCTGGAGAACAGGCCCTATGAGGAGCGGCTGAGAGAGCTGGGGTTGTTTAGCCTAGAGAAGAGGAGGCTGAGAAGAGACCTCATTACTCTCTCCAACTACCTGAAAGGAGGTTGTAGAGAGGAGGGAGTTGGCCTCTTCTCCCAAGTGACAGGGGACAGGACAAGAGGGAATGGCCTCAAGCTCCGCCAGGGAAGATTTAGGCTAGAGATTAGGAGGAAGTTTTTTACACAGAGGGTCATTGGGCATTGGAATAGACTGCCCAGGGAGATGGTTGATTCACCTTCCCTGGAGGTGTTTAAGGCACGGGTAGATGAGGTCTTGAGGGACTTGGTTTAGTGTTTGATAGGAATGGTTGGACTTGATGATCCGATGGGTCTCTTCCAACCTGGTTGTTCTATGATTCTATGATTCTGTGAAAGGCTAAGAGTAAGCAATACTCTGCTTAAGCTTGAAGGGCACAGTTGTATACACACACACACGGGGCTGGAAAGGGCAGTAATCAGCTGAAGAGTGATTTTTGCCCCTGTTCAGAGGTGACACCTACAGTCTGAGCTGCTCTCAGCTGGTTTTGGAGACTGGACATCCAAGGGGCTTTGCTCCATCACCAAGAGCTCTCCAGAAACAAGTTTCCTTTGCTGACCACATGAGATTTCAAGCACAAGACTGCCAGATCCCTTCTCAGAGTGGTGTGACAGCCCTCAGCTGAGCACTGAGGACCAGATCGTTAACTTCAGAAACGCACTTTTAAAATCTCAACCCTCCACTGAAAATTTACTCAGAGAGAGGTTAGAAGGGGTTTTTGGATTGCTGAGCACAAGCAGTTCATGGGAGTCCACATGGGTGCGACCGATGAATGTGAACATGGAGGTATATTCACCAGCAATAGGTGAGCACACTCTGGAATACACCTCGGAGAGAAGTTCCATGCAGAGAAAGTTTCCTTGCTGTGCTTGCCCGTCCTGGGGCTGGCACCTGACCACGGTAACCCTCGTGGGATGCAGCAGCTCTGTCCTCTGCTGTTCCCCATGCTGGGTGGTCTCGACTGCTGAGCCCTCCTGTGGGCCTGCCCTGCTTCTAAAACTCATTTTCTTTCCTCACTCCTGATCTTTTCACCATGCAACTACAGTTTTGGGGACAAACACATCCAGTGTCCTGATCTCAGCTACGTGTTTCAAAGCACTATCAGAAAACCTGGATGAGATTTGCAGTTTCATCCCAATTTATCAGAATTCTTTCGACCAACACGTGACTGAAGCAATCTCTTCCAGTAGCTACAATGATCACTTTAGCTGCAAGTCTAATAAGAACTGATTTACTTTGCACCGAGAGACTGCTTAAGTATTTGCTTTCAAGGCAAAATTTCACTGAAATTTTCTCGTCTAAAAGTTTTAGGGTTCTGATTGGCATTAATCAATGGGAGAGCCTGGGAGAAGCCTGGTTGGAAAACTGCCAGGAGGAGAGGGACCTGGGGGTGTTGGTCGACAGCCGACTGAACATGAGCCAGCAGTGTGCCCAGGTGGCCAAGAAGGCCAATGGCATCCTGGCTTCGATCAGAAATGGTGTGACCAGCAGGGCCAGGGAGGTGATTCTCCCTCTGGACTCAGCACTGGTGAGGCCACTCCTCGAATCTGTGTTCAGTTCTGGGCCCCTCACCACAAGAAGGATGTTGAGGCTCTGGAGTGAGTCCAGAGAAGAGCCACGAAACTGGTGAAGGGGCTGGAGAACAGGCCCTATGAGGAGCGGCTGAGAGAGCTGGGGGTGTTTATCCTGGAGAAGAGGAGGCTGAGAGGAGACCTCATTGCTCTCTACAACTACCTGAAAGGAGGTTGTAGAGAGGAGGGAGCTGGCCTCTTCTCCCAAGTGCCAGGGGACAGGACAAGAGGGAATGGCCTCAAGCTCCACCAGGGGAGATTTAGGCTGGAGGTTAGGAGGAAGTTTTTCACACAGAGGGTCATTGGGCATTAGAATAGGCTGCCCAGGGAGGGGGTTGATTCACATTCCCTGGAGGTGTTTAAGGCACGAGTGGATGAGGTCTTGAGGGATTTGGTTTAGTGTTTGATAGGAATGGTTGGACTAGAAGATCTGATGGGTCCCTTCCAACCTGGTTGTTCTATGATTCTATGATTCTATGATTCTATGACTGAAGTAACCTCTTTCAGTAGCTACAATGATCACTTTAGCTGCAAGTCTACTAAGAACTGATTTACTTTGCACAGAGAGATTGCTTAAGTATTTGCTTTCAAGGCAAAATTGCACTGAAATCTGTTGTTTAATGCCAATCAGAACCCTAAAACTTTGAGACAAGAAAATCCCAGTTCCTGACGATGCATTTGAAAGGCAGTTATGGAATCACACGCACGCATACCCCAGCACAAACACTGTCACGCTGAGACCCAACCCTTATAAACGTAATTATCTTCCCCCATAAATGGCAAAATAACTGGGAGACACAGGGCACAAGCAAGGCTTGCTGGGCAGGTCGATAATTCATCCTGTGTGCTGCCAGCAACTCCCCCTCTCTGTCGCATTAAAACATATGCAGGAATAAACACGTATTAGAAATCCATACTGCTTCCTATTTACCACCTCAAAGAACACAAACGTAAACTTTGCAGCAACGCCACGGAGCAAAGGTGTCTTCAGATGCAAGGAAAATAAAGCAGCAGGTAACTAAGGAACTCGCAGAAGGTCACAGAACTAGTGGCAATGCCAGGAACTGAAACTAGAGGTGAAATCCTGGCCTTGGGAAAGTCAGTGGGAAACCTTCTTAGATCTCAGCCGAGGCAGAATTACACTCGGAGGCCTGTTTGTGATTCATTTTCTACCACTATGTATTTAAAGATAAAATCAATACAAACATTGATTGTAAATTCTTGCGTTTTCACGCAGTTCTCTAAACGCCACTGCCTGAGGTGCAGCCAGCACTGAAGCTTGTCATTGGGTTGCAGATGCCGAAAGCAAGGCCGTGTTCGCCAGCGGAGTTAACTATGGATTCAGCTCTCTACGTTCTCTCCTGCTGGTTCCACGGGAATTAACTACGGATTCATCTCTCCTCTGGGACTGAGCGTTTGGCCCATCATCAACGCCTTGAATCTATCATCATCCAAAGTGGGAGATCCCTGCGCTTCGGGAATTTCGGAGAGATGCTTTCTGGTCTCCAGCTGAATCCTTCTACAGACGCTTAACCCCTCCACTGCCAGCGCAGAGAAAGAGAGCTCGGATGTAGTCGGGATTGCACCAGCCAGGGGGTTACGCACAGGGTGAAGCGACCGAGAAGGGATGCAGGCAACTCGGTGGAGAGAGAGCATCCCAGGAGCGCAGCATCCCTGGAGCTCAGCATCCCGGGGGCGCAGCATCCCGGGGGCGCAGGATTCCTGGGAGAGCAGGATTCCCGGTGCGCGGCATCCCGGGGGCGCAGCATCCTCGGGAACGCAGCATCCCCGGGAACGCAGCATCCCGGAGCTCAGCAACCCGGAGCGCAGCATCTCAGGGCCGCAGCATCCCGGAGCGCAGCATCCCGGAGCTCAGCATCCCCGGTCCCTCCCGCCCCTCGGGATGCTCCGCGCTGCCCCTCGCTGCCGGGGCCGCTCTCCCCGCCCGGTACCCGCTCCCTCCCAATCCCTACCCCGGTTTCTTACCTCGGGGGAGCGTCGGGGCCCGGCTGGGCGCCCGCTGGGCGTCATGGGGCGGCGGGGCCGGGGCCGGGGCCGCTCCGGGCTCCCGCGCTGCCCGCGCTGCCTGCGGCGGCCCCGCCTCGCCCGGCCCCGCCGCGCCGTAAACAGGCGGCAACGTGACCGGAACTGGGGAGGGGGCGGGAGCGCCGCCGCAGCCGGGGAACGGCGGCATCGCCGACCCCCAGCGGGGATGGGCTCCGCTGCCCCCCGGGGAGAGCCGCGCTGGGAGACCGGGAGCATCACCCCCCAACGAGCCGGGCTGGGGCACCGCCGCCCCCGGGACACCGGGAGCATCACCCCCTCGGGCCGGGCTGGGGCTCCGCTGTCCCTCGGGGCACCGGGAACATTTCCCCCCGAGCCGGGATCCCGGGGCTCCGGGACCCCCCTTCCCCCAGACCCCGGTGGAGGCCGCTCTCCTGCCGCTGTCCGCGGTGCTGAACCACCCGCCCGCCTCTGGTCAGAAGCCGAGCAAAGCCCTGCCGGGCTCCGCTGCCCCCGGAGGGAAGGGACTGGGGCTCCCGGGGCATCGGGAACATCCCCCCACGAGCCTGGCTAGGGCTCTGCCGCCCCCGGCAGGAGCCGGCAACATCTCCCCCGAGCCGGGTTGGGGCTCTTCTGCCCCTGGGGGACCGGGAACATCCACCCCCCTGAGCCTGGCTAGCGCTCCACCGCCCCCCGGAGACCGGGAGCATCACCCTCTCCCCCGACGCCCTCACGTCCCTACCCCGAGCCGTGCCGGGATCCACTGCTCTCGGGAGGAACCGGGCTGGGGCTCCCGGGGGTCCAGGAAAATCAACCGCCCCCCCGCCCCGAGCTAGGCTGGGGCTCCACAGCCCCCGGGAGACCGGGAGCATCGTTCTCTCGAGGAGGGCTGGGACTCCACCGCCCCCGGGAGCATCAGCCCCTCGGGCCGGGCTGGGGCTCCGCTGTCCCTCGGGGCACCGGGAACATCCCCCCCGAGTCGGGATCCCTGGGCTCCGGGACCCCCTTTCCCCCGGACCCCGATTGAGGTTGCTCTCCCGCCGCTGTCCGCGGTGCTGAACCGCCCGCCCGGCCCTGCTCAGAAGCCGAGCAAAGGGAACTGGGGATCTGCGGGGTTTTCAGTGCTGATGCGACTCAGGGAGTTGGGGGGGGATAGAAGTCAATGAGAGGTAGCATTCTCTTCAGTGAGGAAATCAGTGGGAAGAGTGAGTCAAGAGAGTTTTCCCAGAAGATGTGGTCAGAGAGACGGTGAGAAAAGGTTGTTTACTCATTCGGTTGCTAATTCTTCATGCTCTTTTGTTTGTGATTCCAGAGCAGCTGAGGCTCCGCTTTCAAAGATGACTAAATTCACTGCGCCTCTTTTACAGCAGGAGAAAAGCAGATGCAGTGGCCTGTCCCACGTCACATGGTAGCGGAGGTGCAGAGGAATGGTAGCGTCCTCCTGTCAGCTGACAGTCTGCTGATTCTTCTTCCCTTATTCCAAAATCTGCTGCAGAGGGTGCAGTGTTCCTGTTCTGATGCTTGGTTGGATTATGCTGCCATCCTCACATGAAAGCTGCTGCTATTCTGCCTGTGTCAACCTTAAACGTACTGGTCTTCAGCACACAAAAAGCATGGGAATGTGTTGTAGGGCAGCCCACAGGGTATGATTAGTGGTATCAGTTTGTCATCCCACATCCTTTTCTCCCCTTAGATGCTTCAGACTTCTGACTGAGAGCCTGTACCACACAAAATAATTGTGGCTGTGCCGTGGGAAATAGCCCTGCCTTGTGCCTGCAGGACTGCAGCCAGGGGAGAGCATATTCCAGGGGTATTCCAGTCTGCTGGTCGACAGCAGACTGAACATGAGCCAGCAGTGTGCCCAGGTGGCCAAGAAAGCCAATGGTATCCTGGCTTGTATCAGAAATGGTGTGACCAGCAGGGCCAGGGAGGTGATTCTCCCTCTGGACTCAGCACTGGTGAGGCCGCTCCTTGAATCCTGTGTTCAGTTCTGGGCCCCTCAGTACAAGAAGGATGTTGAGGATCTGGAGCGAGTCCAGAGAAGAGCCACAAAGCTGGTGAAGGGGCTGGAGAACAGAATCTATGAGGAGAGGCTGAGAGAACTGGGGGTGTTTATCCTGGAGAAGAGGCGGCTGAGAGGAGACCTCATTACTCTCTACAACTACCTGAAAGGAGGTTGTGGAGAAGAGGGAGCTGGGCTCTTCTCCCAAGTGCCAGGGGACAGGACAAGAGGGAATGGCCTCAAACTCCTCCAGGGGAGATTTAGGCTAGAGATTAGGAGGAAGTTTTTCACACAGAGGGTCATTGGGCATTGGAATAGGCTGCCCAGGGAGGTGGTTGAGTCACCTTCCCTGGAGGTGTTTAAGGCACGGGTAGATGAGGTCCTGAGGGACATGGTTTAGTGTTTGATAGGAATGGTTGGACTTGATGATCCGATGGGTCCCTTCCAACCTGGTTGTTCTATGATTCTATTCTATGATTCTATGATTTGTAACTCCCCTGTGCTGTAACAGAAGACTGGATCCTTACCTGATGCAAAGTGGTGTAGTACAGTCTGGCTTGGTGCTGACTAGTATGGGATAGCTTGGGATTAAGGCTCTTCTGTGGAGGATGAGTTTAATTCACATTAAAAGATAAATCATTACATCAGGAGAAAAGGTGACCAGTGAGGTCTGAAGGTCTGCACATGCACACAGAAGCTTCTGATTTGCAATGAATTATTCAGACATCTCTGCTTAAGGCCCCAGCCAGAGTAATTGAGAGCTTCAGTGCTTTCTAATGCTCATCCAGTCACGCTGACTCCTGGGTGTGCCTCATCTCAACGTGTTTTCTCTGAAAAATAAAGAGTCTTTTTGGCAATGTCGAGTTCTTAAGAGGTGAAGGATTTTCCTGTGAAGAAGGAGAGTGCAGATGAATCTTGTTCAGAGAAGTGATGCCTCATCAGGAAGGCCTCTCACCCATTTGTAATCATGAGGTCAATGCTTACCAAGATGTCGTTTGTCCCCCTCACTGTAGTTTGCTGTCTTTGGGGAGGGGGAAGATTGTTTTTAATGTCTCGCTGTGTCTTCCCCTAACTCGCATGCTAACCTGAGCAGCTGTGAATTACAGATGGGGAGGCAGGGGGAAGAGGGAGGGCTGATCTCCGAGTGCATCGTGTTTCACTAGGTTTGTACAATTTTCATTGATTTTCCACTGACAAGCCTGCCAACGACCAAGGTCAGGCATTTGGGGGCAGAGAGCTGCCTCTGCAAATGAGGTCACTGCTGCGGGATACAGCCGTGCTGAGGGAAGGCTCTGGAGCACATCACATCCTCTGCACCCACTGTGGCAGAGGATAATGCCAACTGCCTCTACAGTCATTGTCAGGCAGCTTGGAATCAGCCACAATGCACAGATACTGTTATTATTTCCCATCACCTCTCTTGCTTGCATTCACCATTCCACAGCGAACTGGTCTCACCAGCAGCTTTTTTCTCTGAGAGAGCTGCTCTCAGCTTTTTTTGACTGGGATGCAACCTGGCACTCCCTTAGCTAATGCCTCCAGCAATAGTGATGCCTGCACCACAGTTCCACTGTGCCCCTTCCCCACTCCCCCCTTGCTCTGAGAAATGGAACTTGCTACTTCAAGGGGTCTGAGGTGGTTTGTGATCAATGCAATGAGTCAAAACTGCCAGGAAAGCCCGTTTCAGCCTCAGGAGGAGTTGTGTGGTCCCTGCTGCCAGCCCAGGGGTGTGACTGTGCTCTTGAGGCTGTTGGGCAGAGCCAGCCTCTGTCTTCCCTTTGTACCCCAGCTGGGAGTCACCCAACCCCAGTGCCACCTGACAGAGGGTAGCGACAGCTCCCACTTGCTGTCACCCAGGGATGCAGCAGGCACTGGAGGGGTGGGTGGGGGGGTGGGTGGGTGTCACAGATAACCCCTGTTTCATAGAATCATAGAATCATAGAACAACCAGGTTGGAAGGGACCCATCAGATCTTCTAGTCCAACCATTCCTATCAAACACTAAACCATGTCCCTCAGGACCTCATCTACCTGTCCCTTAAACATCTCCAGGGAAGGTGAATCAACCACCTCCCTGGGCAGCCTATTCCAATGCCCAATGACCCTCTGTGTGAAAAACTTCCTCCTAATTTCCAGCCTAAATCTCCCCTGGCGGAGTTTGAGTTTGCAGTGATCCAGAGGTGCAACAGGTGTTGAAGTGTGGAGTTCAGAGACAGCCCCCCCCTTGCTGTGACCCTGGGGGTGCAGCAGGCTCTGGAGTAGGGGGGGATCACAGGTATTCCCCGCTTGCTGTGACTCCAAGGATGCAGCAGACGCTTGAGTGGGGGCAATCACAGACAGCCGCCCCTTCCTGTGATCCAGGAGTGCAGTAGGTGGTAAAGCACTGGATTCAGAGCCAGCCCTACTTGCTGTGACCCCAAGGGTGCAGCAGGTGCTGAAATGGGGGGATAACAGGTATCCCCCCTTGCTGTGACCCCAAGGATGCAGCAGGCGCTGACGTGTGGGGGCTCAGAGACAACCCTTCTTCCTATGACCCAGGGGTGCAGCAGGCTCTGGAGTGGGGGATCACAGATATCCCCCTTGCTGTGAACCAGGGATGCACCAGGCTCTGGAGTGGGGGATCACAGATATCCCCCTTGCTGTGAACCAGGGATGCAGCAGGCTCTGGAGTGGGGCAATCACAGATATCCCCCTTGCTGTGACTCCAAGGATGCAGCAGACGCTGGAGTGGGGGGACCACAGACAGCCGCCCTTTCCTGTGATCCAGGAGTGCAGTAGGTGGTAAAGCATTGGATTCCAAGCCAGCCCCTACTTGCTGTGACCCCAGGGTTGCAGCAGGTGCTGAAGTGTGGGGGCTCAGAGACAGCCCCCCCTTCCTATGACCCAGGGATGCAGCAGGCTCTGGAGTGGGGGGATCACAGATATCCCCCTTTGCTGTGACCCCAGGGATGCAGCAGGCTCTGGAGTGGGGGGATCACAGATATCCCCCTTGCTGTGACCCCAGGGATGCAGCAGGCTCTGAAGTGGGGGGATCACAGATATCCCCCTTTGCTGTGACCCCAGGGATGCAGCAGGCTCTGGAGTGGGGGGATCACAGATATCCCCCACTTACTGCGACTCCAGGGATGCAGGAGGCTCTGTTGCGGGGGGATCCCAGCTGGGTTCGGGTCTGGCCGCAGCCGAGGGCCCCTCCTGCGGGTGGATCCTGCAAAGCTGGGCTGGGAGCGGCCCTGGAGACAGGACGGTGGAGCCCGCAGGGGCTGCAGGGGCTGCAGCTCCGCACCCACACTGACCTCTGCCGGCACCAGCAGCGTCTGTCCGCATCTCAGTGTCTGTATGTCCGCATCTGCGTGTCCGTGTGTCCACACCTGTGTGTCTGCACGCAGATGAGTGTCCGTCTGTCCGCATTTGTGTGTCTGTGTGCCCACATCTGTCTGTCTGTCTGCATCTGTGTGCCTGTGTGCAACTGTGTGTCCTTCTATGTGCAACTGTGTGTCTGTCTGTGTGCAGCTGTGGGTCCGTGTGTCTGCATCTGCATATCCGTGTGTCCACATCTGTGTTTGTGAGCAGATGTGTTTGTGTCTGCAACTGTGTATCTGTGTGCAACTGTGTGTCCTTCTGTGTGCAACTGTGTCCGTGTGTCTGCATCTGTGTGTCTGTCTGCATCTGTGTCTCTATATGCAACTGTGTGTTTGTGTGTCTGCATCTGATTGTCTGCATGTCTGTCTGTCTGTGTGTTTCTGCATCTGCGTCTGTGTGTCTGTGCATCCTCACGTGTGTGTCTGTGTTCATCTATGTATTTGTATCTGAATCTAAGTCTGCATGTCTGTCTGTCTGCATGTCTGCCTGCCTGCATCTACATGTCTGTCTGTCTGTGTCTGTCTGCCTGTGCCTGTATCTGTGTGTCTGCATGCCTGTGTGTCTGCATGCCTGTGTCTGTCTGCCTGCATTTGTCTGTGTGTGTCCGCATCTGAGTGTCTGTACGTCCGCATCTGCATGTCCGTGTGTCCACATCTGTGTGTCTGTCTGAAGCTGCGTGTCCGTCTGTCCGCATCTGTGTGTCTGTGTGCCCACATCTGTCTGTCTGTCTGCATCTGTGTGTAACTATGTGCAACTGTGTGTCTGTCTGTGTGCAGTTGTGGGTCCGTGTGTCCGCATCTGCATACCTGTGTGTCCACATCTGTGTTTGTGAGCAGATGTGTTTGTGTCTGCAACTGTGTATCTGTGTGCAACTGTGTGTCCTTCTGTGTGCAACTGTGTCCGTGTGTCTGCATCTGTGTGTCTGTCTGCATCTGTGTCTCTATATGCAACTGTGTGTTTGTGTGTCTGCATCTGATTGTCTGCATGTCTGTCTGTCTGTGTGTTTCTGCATCTGCGTCTGTGTGTCTGTGCATCCTCATGTGTGTGTCTGTGTGCATCTGTGTGTTTGTGTCTGAATCTGTGTCGGCATGTTTGTCTGTCTGCATGTCTGTCTGCCTGCATCTACATGTCTGTCTTGTCTGTCTTTGTCTGTCTGCCTGCATCTTCATCTGTGTCTACGCGTCTGTCTGTCTGCCTGTGTCTGCATGCCTGTGTGTCTGTCTGCCTATGTCTGTCTGTCTGTCTGCGTTTGTCTGTGTGATAGCATCTGTGTATCTGCATGTCTGTGTGTGTACCTGTGTATGTTTGCCTGTTTGCATCTGCCTGTCTGCATCTGTCTGCGTGTGTGTCTGCATCTGTGTGTCTGTCTGCCTGTGTCTGTCTGTGTACCTCTGTCTGTGTGTGTGTCTACATGTCTGCCTGCATGTATCTGTGTGTTTCTGTGTGTGTCTGTTTGTCTGTGTGTGTGTGTGTCTGTGTGTCTGTCTGTGGTTAAACACCTTGTGCCAGGTCACATCAGAGGTGACTGACGTGATAAAACAGCCACTTCCCAAGAGAAGCTGCGTCTTGGTGTTGCTGAATTAAACCCTCACCCAGTATCCTTCTAGGGCAACCACAAGGATTGGTTTCAGTCCACTGCTTTCCCTTCCCCGCCCCCCCCCCCCCTCCCCAAGTTATTTATTAGGGGAATTTTTGCATTTAATTTAAAAATTAGTTTAACTTTGCCTCAAATACTATTTTTCAACCTAATTAAACTCTAATGTGTGTGTATCTTCTAATTGCTTTGAAGAACCTAATAAGAAGCTCCTTAAAGTGACGGAGGGCTAAAAGCTAGAGGGTTTTGATAAATTTAACATTAGCTTAAAATTTCCCCAGGGATTTTAAAATATTGGACTTGCAAGGATATTTGCTTGAGCTAAGCAATGCAATTTGTCCTGCTTCAAAGAGCTGTTGCTCTGCCCATCTCACTGCAGGGAGGGCTCAGCTGGGATCCTTGCTGGTGGTGCAAAGGATCAAGTGAAAAATACCAGATACGTTAGCATGGGTATTTTGTGAATAAAAATTTAAAATTTCTCATTATTTTAGAGCTTTTTTTCAGTTTTTATGAATATAAAAATTGGTTTTTTTCCTTACAAAGTAGCAAAACCATGTGTGCTTATACAAGGATGGTCCGGTTTCCAGGTTCCAGGAGCAGAAGGGAGAGCTTTGGCTTCTCCTGCGCCCTCTCCTCTGGTCCCACATCCCTGCAGGGTCATAGAATCATAGAATCATAGAACAACCAGGTTGGAAGGGACCCATCGGATCTTCTAGTCCAACCATTCCTATCAAACACTAAACCAAGTCCCTCAAGACCTCATCCACCTGTGCCTTAAACACCTCCAGGGAAGGTGACTCAACCACCTCCCTGGGCAGCCTATTCCAATGCCCAATGACCCTCTGTGTGAAAAACTTCCTCCTAATCTCCAGCCTAAATCTCCCCTGGCAGAGCTTGAGGCCATTCCCTCTCATCCCGTCCCCTGTCACTTGGCAGAAGAGCCCAGCTCCCTCCTCTCCCACCGGTGACCTCCTGCAAGGACTGGAGATTCATCCCTTAGCCCTAAGAATCTCTGTGTTTAGGAGAGTGAAATTTGATGCAGCCATCAGACTCTGCAGAGCAAGGATCGGATTTTTATCTGCCCTCGTCTTCAAATTTGACTGTGAGCAACACAGAGCTGGTGCCTGATGGCTGCAGACAACTGATAACAGAGCCTCACTGAAGGGTTAGCTCACTTGCTGCCTGGCTTATTAAAATATGATGATTAATCAATATCAATAAGTTTCTGGTTGCAATTTTGGCTGAGGCATCCAGCTGAGGACCATCCTACTACCCCATGTAGTGGCATGAACTACCAAACTCACATATAGACACAACCTCTCTGCGCAGGACATCTCCTTCCAGTCTTCAGCTTGTGAAAACCATCAGTAACTCCAGAGTACCTGTGTTTGCTGGATTATAAAATGAAGTTGGGGAGAGTTCAATGCTCTCTACAGCTTCCTCAAAGGACGTGGTGGTAAGGTGGGTGCTGGTCTCTCTTCTTCAACAACAGGTATAGGATGAGAGGAAATGGCCTCAAGTTGGACCAGGGGAGGTTTAGATTGGATATTGGAATCATAGAATCACCAGGTTGGAAAAGGCCCACAGGATCATCAAGCCCAACCATTCCTATCAACCACTAAAACATGTCCTTCAGCACCTCATCTACCCGTCCCTTAAACACCTCCAGGGAAGGTGAATCAACTGCCTCCCTGGGCAGCCTATTCCAATGCCCAATGACCCTCTGCATGAAAAACTTCCTCCTAATCTCCAGCCTAAATCTCCCCTGGTGGAGCTTGAGGCCATTCCCTCTTGTCCTGTCCACTGGCACTTGGTAGAAGAGCCCAACTCCCTCCTCTCTACAACCTCCTTTCAGGTAGTTGTAGAGAGGAATGAGGTCTCCTCTCAGCCTCCTCTTCTCCAGGATAAATACCCCCAGCTCTCTCAGCTGTTCTTCATAGGGCCTGTTCTCCAGCCCCTTCACCAGCTTCGTGGCTCTTCTCATGACTTGTTCCAGGGCCTCAACATCCTTCTTGTGCTGAGGGACGCAGAACTGAACACAGGATTCAAGGAGCGGCCTCACCAGTGCTGAGTCCAGAGGGAGAATCACCTCCCTGGACCTGCTGGTCACACCATTTCTGATCCAAGCCAGGATACCATTGGCCTTCTTGGCCACCTGGGCACACTGCTGGCTCATGTTCAGTCGGCTGTCGACCAACACCCCCAGGTCCCTCTCCTCCTGGCAGTTTTCCAGCCAGGCTTCTCCCAGTCTGTAGCTCTGCATAGGGTTGTTGTGCCCCAAGTGCAGGACCCGGCATTTGGCCGTGTTAAACCTCACACCATTGGACTCTGCCCAGTGGTCCAGCCTGTTTAGGTCCCTTTGCAGGGACTCCCTACCCTCCAGCAGATCGACACTTCCACACAGCTTTGTGTCATCTGCAAACTTGCTAAGGTAATGGTTGGACTTGATGATCCGCTGGGTCTCTTCTGACCTGGTGATTCTGTGTGATTCTGTGATTCCTGGAGGTGTCCAAAACCAGGTTGGATGGTGCTTGGAACCCTTGATCCAGCAGGAGGTGTCCCTGCCCACGGCAAGGGGGTTGGAACCGGATGGGCTTTGAGGTCCCTTCCAACCCAGACCCTTCTCTGACTTTGTGGTGCTTGGCTCAGACTCTCTGCTAGGTCTGAGAAGCTTGGGGAACCCAGTGCCTTTCTTGGGAGGGCTGCAGCTGCTGGGAATCATAGAATCATAGAATCATAGAACAACCAGGTTGGAAGAGACCCATCGGATCATCGAGTCCAACCATTCCTATCAAACACTAAACCAAGTCCCTTATTGCTCTTCTCTGGACTCACTCCAGAGCCTCAACATCCTTCTTGTGGTGAGGGGCCCAGAACTGAACACAGGATTCAAGAAGCAGCCTCACCAGTGCTGAGTCCAGAGGGAGAATCACCTCCCTGGACCTGCTGGTCACACTTTGACTTTGTGGTGCTTGGCTCAGACTCTCTGCTAGGTCTGAGAAGCTTGGGGAACCCAGTGCCTTTCCCGGGAGGGCTGCAGCTGCTGGGAGGGATGCCCCTCTCCTCCATCGGGGTTTGTCGAGCGTGTAACCCTGCGGGCTGTGCCGTGAGCTCTGCAGGGGTGTCCTGGGGGGCAGCGGGCGTTGCGTAAGGCTTTATATAACGGGGCAGGGGGGAGGTGACCCCCCTCCGGGGCTCCCCCGGGGCCGGAGGAGGCGGCGGCCGCAGCAGCCGCTCGGTCCCCGCCCGTTCCCACGCTGCATCCCGCCTCTCCAGCCGCTCTGGGCGGGTGGTGGGGGTTCCCCGTTCTCCCCCCCCCCCCCCGGGCCCTGCGGCAGCGCTGCCGGTCCCGGGATGGCCTCGGGGAAGGCTGCGGGGGAGCGGCGCTGGGAGCTGGTGCGCTGGTGAGTGCCCCCAGGGGCTGCAAGGGGGGTCCGGCTTTGGGACAGGGATGCTCCTAGCAGGGGGAATCCCCACCCGGGAAATAAGGGAATCCCGGCTGAGGAAGGGCTCCGGGTGGGATGTGGGGGACGAAGGACAGAGCCCTGGCACCTCGGGGACTCGGAGGGTCGCGGCGTGGTCCGAGTGGGGCGTTGTGGTGGGTGACGCTGGGGATGGCATCTCCATGGCCAGGGACACGCATCCCTGGGCCGTGAGAGGGGGGGTTGGGGTGCAGTTGGGTCCTCTGGTATTTGGGGTCCTGCAGGGCTAGAAGAGTTGGATCCCAAAGAGAGATCCTGCTGCTAGGAATTAGCCCTTCCCTGCACCAGAGATGTCCTGGTCCCCAGCAAGCTTGGGGCTGGCACCTGCCCCTGGGGAGTCCCTGGGACACGGAGGGGATGCTCTGGGGTTTTCCTGGCTGTTAGCCTAGGGGAGAGGGATGCTGAGGCTTCCCCGGGGTTTGGCATAGGAACTATTCCTATTGGAATAGGCTACCCAGGGAGGTGGTTGAGTCACCTTCCCTGGAGGTGTTTAAGGTACAGGTGGATGAGGTCTTGAGGGACTTGGTTTAGTGTTTGATAGGAATGGTTGGCCTAGAAGATCCGATGGGTCCCTTCCAACCTGGTTGTTCTATGATTCTATGATTCTATGGCATGTGGGGGCCCCCATCATCCTGCTGGGGACGGGGCACTTGCAGTGACCAAAGCAGCTGGGACAGGCTGACATTGGAAACAAGCCTTCTCTGTCAATTTTTTTTTTTTTTTTTTAAAATTTGTAATTGTGTAGTTCGTGACGTGCAAAGCGTGTGACTTTTGAGCATGGTGCTGTAGCGATGCCAGCCTGTGACTGGAGTGACTCCGGTGACAGTGCGGTGCTGCTGATGTAAGAGCTGGGACCGGGCCCAGGGTTTGTCCCGTGTCCCGGAGCTGCGATGCTGGGCAGGGAGCAGAGCAAGGCTGGGTGCTGCGGCTTCCAGGTGTGGGTGGGATCCCTGCAAACCTGCATGAACAGCCAGAGTAGAAATCATCAGTGCTCTAAACTTATGAAGCCTTCCCACCTCCTAGTCCCCTTCCTTTCTTTTATTTTCCCCCTTCAGCAGCTTTGAGTACTTTTATTTTTCACAGAAAGGGTCATTGGGCACTGGCAGAGGCTGCCCAGGGAGGGGGTTGAGTCACCTTCCTGGGAGGTGTTTAAGGGACAGGTGGATGAGGTGCTGAGGGACTTGGTTTAGTGTTTGATAGGAATGATTGGACTCGATGATCCAATGGGTCCCTTCCAACCTGGTTGTTCTATGATTCTATGAAAATTAGCAGCTCAGCCTGTACCAGGGACACTGATGGAGGCTTTAGGGTTTCTTTTTGCTTAGAGCAGGAGGTCCCAACTCCTGTGTTGTTTCTGCCCTTACTTTTAGCAAGACCCTGCAGCCCTGGGCTGGCTGAGTTTGGGCAGGTAGCGGAGCCCAGCAAGTGCATCCTGCCATGGCTCTTGTCGGGGCTGCAAGGTGGCATCAGAGAGCTCATGGTACTGTGGTTCATCCCATTGGCCCCATCCAGGCAGCACAGCCAGATCCTCTTGGCTGATGGTGGGAACGCGCTGCCTGGAGCATCCACTTGCTGGGAAGCACTCCATGAGCTCATCCCAGCCCTGCCTGGGGTTCTTGGATTCTGCAGCTGTGTGTGCATGTATTTCCAACCAGTACTACAGGGGCTGTAAATAATTAATTGTTTGGTGATGAAATTCCATGTTCAGTGGAGAGTGTGTGAAGTGCAGTTTGTTGTTAGGATGGAGGCAGGCAGCAAAATTGTTTTCCAAGTGATGAAAATAACTGCTGTTACAGACATCTTGCTCATGGAACAGAGAACCTGCACTTCTCTAATAAAAATAAAAGCCATCCATTCATCACTTGAATCACAGAATCGTAGAATCACCAGATTGGAAGAGACCCCCAGGATCATTGAATTCAACCATTCCTATCAATCACTAAACCATGTCCCTCAGCACCTCGTCTACCTGTCCTTAAACACCTCCAGGGAAGGTGAATCAACCCCCTCCCTGGGCAGCCTCTGCCAGTGCCCAATGACCCTTCCTGTGAAAATTTTTTTCCTAATGTCCAGCCTGAACCTCCCCTGATGGAGCTTGAGGCCATTCTCTCTTGTTCTGTCCCTGGGAGGTATCACTTGGGAGAAGAGGCCAGCACCCTCCTCTCCACAACCTCCTTTCAGGTAGTTATAGAGAGCAATGAGGTCTCCTCTCAGCCTCCTCTTCTCCAGGCTAAACACCCTCAGCTCTCTCAGCTGTTCCTCATAAGGCCTGTTCTCCAAATATTGCTTAATCCTCAACACCTGCCATGACATTTGAAATAAAGTCAGAGAGGCATTATGCTGGCCTTGGGGCTAGTGATAATGCTGGGGTTAGGGCAGGGGTGACCACACAGGAGCTTTGTGAGGTGGGTGGTGGCTCATGGTGATGATGCTGAGCCAGGGAGTGCTGTATCTCTGCCTCCTGAAATGTCCTGTGCTGCTTTGGCAATTTTGGTTCTTTGCTTCTCTGCCTGTGGGGGCTGTGAGTGCATATGGGTCTGGCCTGGGGGGTCTGATGCTCTCTGCAAGTCTCCTCTCTGCACCTGCCTGCTGGGGAGCTGTGACTGCTTTCTGCAGTCCTGGGGGTAGTGATGGGGTACTTCTTCCCACCCAAAGCCTTGAGCATCTTGGAGCATCCCCTGCTGGGCAGAGGAGGACAGGGGTGGCTCAGGGATGCGGTTATACAGGACTGTGATGGTGTTTTGCTGCTTCCTCTGAGGACTGTGTTAGCAGTACTGTCAGACTCTGAGCAGCGCTGCTGAGCCAGCTGCTCTCTGCGTCCTGCAGCTCCCTCTCCACAATCCCGTGCTAATAAATATTTCAGCCTTTCTCACTGTTATTTTTAGGTACGTGAGAGAAGGCCGGTTTCGGATCGAGGAGAGGACTCTGACAGCTTTCCAGTGGCTGTACTCGCCCCATCAGCACCGCATCGTCAGCCGGGCAGACCTGGGCTCACCCAGCAGGTAAGGGCGGTTGGCGGGTGCAGGACCGTGGTGAGCACTGCTGTGTCCTTTGCTAGTGCCACCAGCAGCCTCCCGTGCTGCTGGGACCTCTCTCATCCTCGTGTCATAAGCACTTGTGGTTTTGACATGGGTCCCTTGAGCCTCAGCCTATAACTGGAGCCCTGTGGATATCTGAGCATCTTGGAATCTTAAAAGGTTCCAGGCTCAGCAATCACAGCTGCGAGCTGCAAACATCAGGCAAGCACCTCTCTGGTTTAAAACAGTGCAAAGGGCAAATTACTGACTGCCCCAGACTTTTAATTTTAACTCCTCTTGCTTTTGGTCAAGCACACAACCTTCAGAGGACCTGCTTTATGCACTCAGCATGCTTGGGGTTTGCTTAAAAGCCAAATTGGGAGCCAGGGGCTGCAGATAGCTCAGCTGTGAGAGATCTCTGGAAAATATCTGTTCTGATACCCCAGTTCTGTTCAGTGCTTAAACCTTCCCCTTCACAGCTCGTTGAGAACATGTCTTAGAGCCGTGTCCAGGGCATGTGCTGTGGCTCTCCCTGCTGATGCATATGCATCGCTGTCAGTTTGGATCCCAGGGTTTGATGATAAAAGGCCATTAACATAAAAGCCTTGTGGGCCTCAAGACACGTAGAGCGCAGTGTCTGTTTTCCAGCCTGTTAAGAGCACTGCAGCACCCCAAGTCCCCGGGTGGCAGTGCGACTAAAAGCTTTTCCCTCTTCGTTTCGGCAGCAGTTTTGCTCTGAGAGCCCTTAAAACCCTGAAGTATTTATCTCCCTGGAATTGCTGTGTCAGAGGGACAGAGGGAGGGGGTGCTGGGCTGAGCCTCTGCCCAGGATGGAAAGGGCTGTGGGTGATCCCTGAAAGGATGGTACTGCTGAACTTCAAGGATGGGTTGGGAGGGAAGGTGAAGTCCACACCTAGAAGAGATTTCTAGGAGCGGGAGGGAGGTGCCCCACTTTCCTCAGTGGGAGCTGTGCTATGCTGGCTGCTTCCCAAAGAAGTTGTTCCTTATCTTGCCTCCAGAGCAGCTTTCCAAAAACTGCAGTAACCATTATGGTAATAGATTTTTAGCTTTTTTTTTTTTTTTGTGATTTTCTGTGAAAGACTGCATGAGTCTTACCCCTCATGCATGTATATCTTGTGCCATGTGGAACTTAAATGTGTTATGGAATCATAGAACAGTTTAGGTTGGAAGGGACCTTAAAGATCTTCCAGTTCCAACCCCTCTGTGATGGGCAGGGACACCTCCCACTATCAGGTTGCCCAAGGACCCATCCAACCTAGCCTTGAACACCTCCAGGGATGTTATTTATAATTACTGCTAAGTATTATCGGGGTTAATTCCACTGGATGTGTTTGATTTTCCCAGTGGGCTGGGAAGTTACCTGGAGAAGTCTGGTAGAGTGTGTGGGGCATCGGTGGGCAGTTCTGAGTGGTGCCTGCATCCTTCTTAAGGGAATAAAATCTTTACTCTGGTTTCATCTGACACCTGGGGTGACCCAAGTGCCATCTCCAGCTCAGCAAGTCATGGCTTAACCTAATGGCCAACTCTGCAAGCAGCCAGGGAGCAGGAGCTCTTTGCTTCAGCAGCTGCTCTGTGGGGCCGGAGTGAGGAGGAGGCTGCACTGGGGTCGTGTTGCTGTCTTTAAACCCTTCATTACTGG
Source organism: Coccyzus lansbergi (assembly GCA_033558105.1). Lineage (NCBI taxonomy): Eukaryota > Metazoa > Chordata > Aves > Cuculiformes > Coccyzidae > Coccyzus > Coccyzus lansbergi. Next base: position 710,885 of record JAUMJK010000744.1, on the reverse strand, counting down.
CAGTGGCAAGACATTCTGTAGCCTCCTGGCCTGGCTGGTGGGCAAGGGACAGGCTTGTGCTCGCCTCCAGCATCAATGCTCATCTCTACCGCGAAGTGCTGCTGCGGAGGCTTTGGCCAGGGGATGTTTTAGTGCCTGGGGTGACAAGCTGATGCTGGGATACTGTGGCATTTCAGACTGTGACATTATTTGTCTGTCATATTAATCGGATCAGTCTCTATGTTGCACTTGCTGCGTTTTCTTTGCATAATGGTGGTGACACAGCTGAGCAAGAGGGTGGTTGATTTGCTGGAGGCATTGAGGTTACAGGTGTGTTCTATTATTTTTATTATTTCATGGAACAGTTTGGATTGGAAGGGAACTTAAAGATCATTTAGTTTCACCCTCCCTGTCATGGGCTGGGACACCTCCCACTAGATCAGGCTGCCCAAGGCCCCATCCAACCTGGCCTTGAACACCTCCAGGGATGGGGCAGCCACACCTTCCCTGGGCAGCCTCTGCCAGTGCCCAATGAACCTTTCTGTGAAATTTTTTTTCCTAATGTTCAGCCTGAACCTCCCCTGGTGGAGCTTGAGGTCATTCCCTCTCACCATGTCCCCTGTCCCTTGGGAGAAGAGCCCAGCTCCCTCCTCTCCACAACCTCCTTTCAGGTAGTTGTAGAGAGCAACGAGGTCTCCCCTCAGCCTCCTCTTCTCCAGGGTAGATGCACTGTGAGCTGGAAAGGATGGTGGTGAGAATGAAGATTTTCCCTTTCCATCCAGTGGGTCCAGATTTTGGCCCAGAAGCTCTTCTTTTGTCATCTTAGTCTGTCTTTAATTTGGCTGTAATAGATGAAGGGGCTCACATACAAGGCTAAAGTCTGCTTTCAAAACTGAATCCCAAGAGGGTTGCCTCATTTAAGGAGGTTATATCGAGGTGGGTGCTGGTCTCTTCTCCCAAGTAACAAGGGGTAGGGTGAAAGGAAATGGCCTCAAGATGTGCCAGAGGAGGTTTAGATTGGATATTAGGAAAAATATCTTTACCAAAAGGGTGTTGAAGCATTGGCACAGGCAGTCCAGAGGAGTGAGGGAGTCTCCATCCCTGGAGGGGTTCAAAAACCATGTAGGTGTGGCACTTTGGGACATGGTTTAGTAGGCACAGTGGGGTTGAATCATAGAACAACCAGGTTGGAAGAGACCCATTGGATCATCGAGTCCAACCATTCCTATCAAACACTAAACCATGTCCCTCAGGACCTCATCCACCCGTGCCTTAAACACCTCCAGGGAAGGTGAATCAACCACCTCCCTGGGCAGCCTGTTCCAATGCCCAATGACCCTCTGTGTGAAAAACTTCCTCCTAATTTCCAGCCTAAATCTCCCCTGGTGGAGCTTGAGGCCATTCCCTCTTGTCCTGTCCCCTGTCACCTGGGAGAAGAGGTCAGCTCCCTCCTCTCTACAACCTCCTTTCAGGTAGTTGTAGAGAGGAATGAGGTCTCCTCTCAACCTCCTCTTCTCTAGGCTAAACACCCCCAGCTCTCTCAGACGCTCCTCATAGGGCCTGTTCTCCAGCCCCTTCACCGGCTTTGTTGCTCTTCTCTGGACTTGCTTCAGAGCCTCGACATCCTTCTTGTGGTGAGAGGCCCAGAACTGAACACAGGATTCAAGGAGCGGTCTCACCAGTGCTGAGTCCAGAGGGAGAATCACCTCCCTGTCCCTGCTGGTCACACCATTTCTGATCCAAGCCAGGATGCCATTGGCCTTCTTGGCCACCTGGGCACACTGCTGGCTCATGTTCAGTCGGCTGTCGACCAACACCCCCAGGTCCCTCTCCTCCTGGCAGTTTTCCAGCCAGGCTTCTCCCAGTCTGTAGCTCTGCATAGGGTTGTTGTGCCCCAAGTGCAGGACCCGGCATTTGGCCGTGTTAAACCTCATGCCATTGGACACTGCCCAGCGGTCCAGCCTGTTTAGATCCCTTTGCAGGGACTCCCTACCCTCCAGCAGATCGACACTTCCACACAGCTTTGTGTCATCTGCAAACTTGCTAAGGGTACCCTCGATGCCTTCATCCAGGTCATTGATGAAGACATTGAACAGGACTGGACCCAGCACTGAGCCCTGGGGAACCCCACTTGTCACTGGCCTCCAGCTGGACTTAACACCATTTACCACCACCCTCTGAGCTGTTGGTTGGATTGGATGATCTTAGAGGTCTTTTCCAATCTTAATGATTCTATGTTTCTCTAGAACATAGAACATCCCTTTCACTCTGGAAGCCCCAGGAGGCTTTAATGGGCAAGATCCTTCACTTACATTGCTGGTAATGCTCCAGCAATGCTACCAGAGTTGCCCTGGTGAATAAACCTTGCCCAGGAGTCTGTTGCATCCTGAGCTGTGCATCCTTGTGGCCAAAAGGCCAATGGCATCCTGGCTTGGATCAGAAATGGTGTGACCAGCAGGGCCAGGGAGGTGATTCTCCCTCTGGACTCAGCACTGGTGAGGCCGCTCCTTGAATCCTGTGTTCAGTTCTGGGCCCCTCACCACAAGAAGGATGTTGAGGCTCTGGAGCGAGTCCAGAGAAGAGCAACAAAGCTGGTGAAGGGGCTGGAGAACAGGCCCAATGAGGAGCGGCTGAGAGAGCTGGGGTTGTTTAGCCTGGAGAAGAGGAGGCTGAGAGGGAGACCTCATTACTCTCTACAACTACCTGAAGGGAGGTTGTAGAGAGGAGGGAGCTGGGCTCTTGTCCCAAGTGCCAGGGGACAGGACAAGAGGGAATGGCCTCAAGCTCCACCAGGGGAGATTTAGGCTGGAGATTAGGAGGAAGTTTTTCACAGAAAGGGTCATTGGGCATTGGAATAGGCTGCCCAGGGAGGCAGTTGATTCACCTATCCTGGAGGTGTTTAAGGGACGGGTGGATGAGGTCTTGAGGGACATGGTTTAGTGTTTGATAGGAATGGTTGGACTAGAAGATCCGATGGGTCCCTTCCAACCTGGTTGTTCTATGATTCTATGATTCCTTCCCTTGTCTCCAGGGATGCAATCCCACTTTCCAGTTTACCGCTGCACTTCACCTGAGCAACGCAGGGTGAGAGCTCGGGGCAGGGCAGGGCTGCAGGCAGTGTCTCCCAGCTGGGGGTGCTGGGGGTGCGCAGTGCTGGGTGTGGGGATGCTGCGTTGGGGCTGCACCGCCCCGTCTTGGGCATCATAGCGGCTCTTGGCTCCGCACAGCGACCAGCCAGGACATCGAGGTAAGATGCGTTTCAGCCTCGCTAAATCTAAGCTGCAGGCACAATAACTAGCAGTATTTCAACAGCGTGTGCCGACTGGAATATAAATATCCAGGGTAAGCCTTTAGCAGAAGAGATTTAAGTCTGCGTTTGTCATTGTTTTTACCCTGCATGGGCTTGTCTGAATGCAAATGTACGGCAGAGCCAGGAGATCTATTGTTGAAATGCTTTACTGTTCTCGGCTTCTCTGCTTGCATTTAAATGTGCGATTCCTACTTCAGGCTTTGTGTGCTGGGGCTGGGGGACAAGGAGCTTGGGATCCGTGTGCTGGTGGGACCAGGGTGACGATGGCCAGTGCTTATTTATTGATAATTCGAAGGAGGCAACTTCCAAAGGTCTTTTGCGTGCTCTGCTGTGATGGTTTTGGGGGGGTTCATGGTATCGGTGCTTGCTCTCAGGGGCTCTCTGGCCAGGCAGTGAGGGGCTGCAGTCCTACCTTTGCAGGACACCTCCTAGGCTGAGGAGCCCCAGCTGTTTTTGCATTTGGCTCTGCGAAGGGATGGTTCTGAGCCCCTCCGTGCTCTCAGTGCTCTGTTATTGGGGTATCCCTCCTCCCCTCTCTCTTTGAGCAAGATCACAGCTTATCTCTGCCAGAGAAGCGGCATAATGTCTGCTCACAAAGCAGAGCAGAGTGTTTCTTTTCACCCCGCTCATCTCTGCGGGCAGAGCACCGGTATAACCCAGTGTGCGAGCTTGTTGGAGCTGATAAGAGCTCTGCGAGCATGTCGTCTGCATCCCTGGTGTGTACAGGACATGAGATGGATCCTGCCAGGTACTGCCTTATTTCCTCATCTTCTACATACTCAGGTTCTGCTCTTTTATTTAAGGCTGCTTGTTGTTTTAGTAGCACAAGGGACATAATATCTGTCCACATGGTGCAATTTATTGAGGACTGGAAACTTGCCAAGGAGTCTAAATTCAGATTCAACAAGAAGCGTGATTCCTTCCAGCAGGCTTGCTTTCCCCACAGCAGGTTTAACAGATATCTCCTTCTCCCTCTGCGACTGATGCCTCCCAAAGGGCAGCTCACCAGAACCATAGCGGCAAAACTGCCTTTATTTCTTTGCTGATGTTTGTTTTATCAGCCTTCCTTCCTCTTCGTCCCTCAGTGTATGGTAACAAGATCCTGGGGGTTGCTCCGAGAGTCCCTCTGCTGCTGTTACTCATCATATACCTGAAGTCAGGTGCTCTGGTTGTCATTAGCGGCTGCTGTGGAAACAGGAACAAGACTTGAGCAGCAACAGTAGGGAGAGACATTTTTTCCAGGAGCTAAAACCAGCTCATTCTCCCCAGACCTCTTTCCAATTTCGTGGGGGTAGATGAATCCCTGCTTAGAGTTAGCATCTGCCTCCAAGTTGGATGCCAAACCAGAAGGAGCTGTTTCTTGATTCTGGTTTGAATCTTTCCCAGCTCTTTCAGTCCTCTCCTCTTCCCCCTTCAATGGTGGAAAAACACAGGTGTTATTGGCAAGGGTTTCGAAAAGCTTGAGTCCAAATCCTGTGTGTCTTTTTTTTGCAGTGTTTGGATGGATCCACATACAAGTTTGGCCTTGGATCTCAGCCCTGACTGCTGCCTAAATCTAATCCTGTGCCAGAACATCTTGGCTTCAGGCAGTCGCTGCTGAACCGTGTGCTGTTGGGGGGCTGGGGAGTGGGGCAGTGTGGGGGCTGTGGGGAGCAGCCCCCATCAGAGAGGGGCTGTGAGGGCACCTGCTGGCTCACCAAGCCCAGTTTCCTTCTACTGCAGGCACCATCTCGTTTAATGGCTTCATAAACGTGCTAAGTAGCAGTGAGGGGTTTGTTTCCTTGTGTTATTAGGAAACTGTTTCACAGACTGTTTGTATTAAAGATTAGAAACCTCCTCATTTCCAGCCAAAGCATGTTCAGGTCTATCTCAATAGCGATGCTTTCCTTCCACCCCCATGTTTTGCCAGCCCTGGTTTTCAGTTGAAGCAGTTCTTTTTCTGTCTTGCCACGATTTCTTCATAGACTGCAGTTGCATTCCCTCCTGTGCTTGTTTTGTGATCTGGGCCAAACGTTCTCGTGTTCCTCTGGTTCAGCTGTGTTGCAGCACCAGCCACCCCCATCTCTGTGTGTGTGTGTGTGGTGTGTGTGTGTGTGTGTCTGTGCATGAAAACCAGGGGGAATGGGGGCTTCTCGGGTTTTGCCCCCTCTCTTCACCAACCCCTGCAGTGTCTGGGCAAATGAACGATGGGCTCGTGCTGCTCTGAGCAGTTGGGGACTGAGGGACTGCAGAGTGGGATGCGTGGTGGATGTGCAGGTAGCCATGGTGACGGTGCCCAGGAACCTGGCACTGGGCACGGCCAGCTGCCTGCCTGCTTGCCTGCAGAGCTGCCCCTGGGCGTGGATGGGATGAGGCACCCTGGAGCAGCAGTGCTGCTCTGCCAGGGTCTCTGGAGCATCCTGAGCAAGGCACATGGGGTGTGTTTCATATGGATGCTCAGAGAAACCTCCTCAAGGGAGGCACAGTGTGGGGACACAGGTGTCTGCTGTCCCATTGAAACCTCCTCCCTTGCACTGATCTTGCATGGGAAGGGACATAGAATCATAGAATCACCAGGATGGAAAAGACCCACTGGATCATCGAGTCCAACCATTCCCATTAATCACTAAACCATGTCCCTCAGCACCTCATCCACCTGTCCCTTAAACCCCTCCAGAGAAGGTGACTCAACCCCCTTCCTGGGCAGTCTGTTCCAGTGCCCAATGTCCCTTTCTGTGAAAATTTTTTCCTAATGTTCAGCCTGACAGGGTTGGAAGAGGTGGGGAAAACAGACACGAAGATAATCTGTGTGCTTCAACAGCCCCTTCCCAGCTGTTCTAGGGAATTTCATCCCTTCACAAGCAAGATGGAGCTCTAAATGAGAAAATAAGCAACTCTGTATATTAGATTTATAGTGGACTGAGAAGAATTTAATGAGCTTGGGAGTATGTGTGATGACTTCCTGCAATCAGACAAGATTTGTGTTCTTCTGCAGTAAAGTGCTTGGAGAAACCAGTGTCTGATGTGTGTAAGGTTGGGTATACAGAGAGCATGTGCATGTCCAAAATGTGAATGCTGGTGGTGTTCCTGGTGCCTCAGTTACCCCTGGAGGCCCAGAGGAGGCAGCTGGGGAATTTGAGGGTTGTGTCCAGCTCCCCTGACACTGTAGAGTGAGTTTTGGAGGGATGGGGCAGGAGAGCAGGATTTAGTCCTAAATGTATAACCTGGGCTGTGCTTTCTTTTTCTTCTCTCTGCACTGCCTGGAAAGCAACGAGATCAATACTGTAAAGAAAAGACAAATTAGCATCGATAGGCTTCAGAGCCAGAAACAGTTAAACACATTGATTTATGTTGATGTTATTGTCCTGAACCAACCTGGGCTTTGAGGAGTTTGGCCTTGTCTTCCTCCACAGTGGCCCTGCAGAAGTGTTTTTGCCTCTGCCAGGCTGAGCACAGCCCTTGCTGGCTCATCTCAGAATCCCACTACCCCCACACCTGATGTTCACAGGCATACGTGGGGCAGGGATCTTGGGGACGACCCTTTCTGTGATCCCAAACTTGGCTAAGTCAGAGTTTACCTCTTTGTGCTGGTCTTTGAGCTGCCTTACCTGAGGGATGGATCTGGTCTCCCTGGTGCTCAGATGCAGGTGATGCAGTTCCTGCATCACCAAAGTGATGCAGTTCCTGCTGCCCAAAGGCGTTTGGGTATCTTGGTATGTGTGGGGTGGTGATGCCTCCAGAGATACATGTTAGGAATTTGATGGGAATGGTTGGACTTGATGATCCAGTGGGTCTTTTCCAACCTAGTGATTCTATAAGGAGGAACCATCCTTCTCCCCTGTGATGGCTGGTGGGTTCCCCAGCTCCAAAGTGTGCAAGAACAGGACCCTCCCTTGTTCTGGGCTCAGTTGGTGGGTTCAACCAGCAGCCCGAGGGTTCTTCCACCTTCTTTTTTTGTGACCCTGGAGCAGCCTGGGGGGCCACCTGCACCTGCTCCAGGACCTCACTAGGGTGAAAGGCTGCAGCGTACATGCCTTCTGCTCACACCAGCTCCTCTTTTTCACAGGGTGCAGAGAGCTGTTTGTGGGGGTGGAGAGGAACGGGGGTGCTCTGGGCTGCACGCAGCCTGTGTGGCTGAGTCATCTGACCTTTCTGTGTGTCTGACATCCTTCATGCAGCTCGGGGCAGCAGCGCAAGAGCTCCTCAGAAACCTGAAAGCTCAGCTGAGCCAGGGGATTTGGCTGTAGGGGACATGAACATGAACACTTGGCTAGTGCCTGGGGGGACTCAGGTAGCACCAGGGGTTCCCTCCTTCATGCTCTGGTCCCCAAGGGGTAGCTGGGTGCTCTCTGTGCCACCAAGAACTCTCATGGTGAAGGGTCTGGACTGTGTGTGTGTATCCCTGTCACTGCTGTCTGAGAAGTGATATATTGCAGGTCAAGTGGTGGCTTCTTCAAAGATCAGGATTTTTCCATTTCTGTAGAAATGAGCAGGAAGAATTGGATTGCACTGGGCGTAGGGATGAACCTGTGAGCCGTTAGTGGTGGCAAACGGCCTTGAGGATGTTTCAGAGGAATCATAGAATCACTTAGGTTGTAAAACCACTTAGGTTGTTAGTGTTTGATAGGAATGGTTGGACTCGATGATCCGATGTGTCTCTTCCAACCTGGTTGTTCTATGATTCTATGAAAAGACATGGCCTGAACCTTGATAAAACATCTCTGCCCAGGATGGAGGTGCAGTTTGCTCTTCCCTCTTAGTACATCCAGCCCCCTTTTTCTCACTGTTTTCTGTTCCTTGGGCCTGGAGCAGGACTGCCTTTCTTAAGCAGGCTGCTAATAATTTACATCCTGAGCTTTCTCTCATTTTCTGGCCAGCTGAGCAAACGCTGGAAATTAGCTCTTCATTTCTGTAGGGATGTGTTTGCAATTCTGGCTCTATTCTGCAGGCTGATCCTCCTAGTTAAACCTCAGATGTATTGAACCCTCCCTAATGAGTTTAACAAGCAGGTTATAGATAGACTGGCTGTGCGAGTCCGCTCCCCAGGCACTGCCGCCCATCCCTGAAGAACAAAGCAGCAGATCTGGAAGGAGGTGGTCATGGAGTCCCTTGTAATGAGCAGTTCCAAGGAGACTGATAGAGATACCTTATGGTCCCTGGAAGCTCTCCTTGGCCTTAAAGTCTTCTGGCTGAAGCTCACCTCTTAGGTGACAAATTAGGAGGATTAGGAGGAGGTTTTTCACGGAAAGGGTCATTGGGCATTGGAATAGGCTGTCCAGGGAGGTGGTTGATTCACCTTCCCTGGAGGTGTTTAAGGCACGGGTAGATGAGGTCCTGAGGGACATGGTTTAGTGTTTGATAGGAATGGTTGGACTCGATCGTCCAATGGGTCTCTTCCAACCTGGTTGTTCTATGAAATGATGTTCCCACTTCCCAGTGCAGTGATGGGGGCTGAGGGAGCCCCCAGGCATCTGGTCAGTGCTGCAGGGCTGGTGGCTACTGAGCAGTAAACAGCCACCTTGGAGAGCAAGCTGGATTTTGTGGGAAGATGCTGTTAAGGGCTTTGAGTTTCTTGCATCGTTTGACTTTGGCCGCACTGTAAAGGGGATAAAGGACTATTAAAAATATTCTGTGCACTGCTTTCTCTTGTTTTGTATGTTGAAACTGATGATGTGCACAGCGAATTCTTCCTGCCAGGACAAAATCTAATATTTCTGGGTGCCCACAACCTTCCTTAGAATCATAATGGAAGGATGAATACCCTCAGTGTGCCGCATGCAATATTAAAGCACTAATGATGCAATCGGTCTCTCTTAGCCTCAATAACAAAGGAAAGAATAACGCTGCCCTTCCTGAGCATAATTCTGCTCTGCGGTGTGGGCTCTGACTGCCAAAGAGATGCCTGGGCACCCGTGCCAGCCCCTCCTCTGCCCGTGCCTGCTGCTCATTCCTTGGTAGCAGTGGTGCTATCCATGCCGAGGGCTTGTGCAGGAAGAGTGGGAGCCTGTTGTCTGTGCTGGAGCCCTTGACAAGTGGTTCACCTTTCTATGTCTGCCTTGGAGCAGCATCCGGGAACTGGAGCAGCAGGTACTGTTAGCACTGGCTGCACCACGAAGGGCCCCGTGCTGCAGGGAGCTGCGGGCTGACCTGTCCTGCTGTGCTGGTGTGTCTGCGGAAGACTGGGCTGGCATCTTTGGCTGCCTGGGAGAAAGGTGCCTTTGGACTCTTCTTTCCTCTGTGCTGTTGGTTCTTGCATTTGCTGGAGCTGTTTGCACGGACCTTTGAATGACGTGGTGTCGGTGGTCTTGCTGGCAGCTGCAGATGTGATGTCAGGGGTGGCTTGAACCCCTGCGACTCTACATGAGGTGACGGGAGAGCGAAGCCTGGTGCAGAATTAGCCTGTTTCCTTCTGTAAACACCATCACAGCCTAGCAGCTTGTGCTCATTAGGTTTAATTCTGTGCAGTTGTTGGCACACTGCTAGCAGCACAGCTTTCCACCCCTTCCTTGCTCTTTTGTGCCTGGGTTTGGGGGTGCAGTAAATGCAGGCACCTCTCCCACGAGCTGCTTCAGGGGGTCCAGGACTGGTGCTGCACTCTAGGGAGCTGCAGGTGCTCCAAGAGAGCTTGATGTTATTATCTAGCTTGCAACCAGTATGGTACCAAGGAGGCATCTTCCCCCAGGCCTTTGTTTCTTAATTCTGATGGATTTGTTATGATTTGGCTGTGCCTGCTCTGAAGGGAGAAGGCTTGTTTGTTTTTCCCCCCTATCATTTTTGAGCCCAACTGTGTGAAATGCCTTGGGGGGGAAGAATGGAAGCAGGAAAATATCATCAGAGCAAACTATTTCTGGATGCACTCCCATGCGGGTAAAGTGGTGCTGCGATGGTGCTGCTGTGATAACCTGGAGCAGAGCGAGGCTGGTGGCCTCTGAGGAGTTGGGGTTGAGTCCTTGGTGTATCTTTTTAACCTTTGCCTGTTTCAAATGCTGTTTGTCACCTGCCTCGGTGGTGGTTGACACAGTCCTGGGGGAACTGCTGGGTGCATGAAGGATATTGAGGCTTTGGACCGAGTCCAGAGCAGAGCAACGCAGCTGGTGAAGGGGCTGGAGAACAGGCCTTATAAGGAGCATCTGAGAGAGCTGGGGGTGTTTAGCCTAGAGAAGAGGAGGCTGAGAGGAGACCTCATTGCTCTCTACAACTACCTGAAAGGAGGTTGTAGAGAGGAGGGAGCTGGGTTCTTCTCCCAAGTTATGGGATGAGAGGAAATGGCCTCAATCACTGCCAAGGGAGGTTTAGGTTGGACATTAGGAAAAATGTTTTCACAGAAAGGGTCATTGGGCACTGGAACAGGCTGCCCAGGGAGGTGGTTGAGTCACCTTTCCAGGAGGTGTTTAAGGGGTGGGTGGATGAGGTGCTGAGGGACATGGTTTAGTGTTCGATAGGAATGGTTGGGCTTGATGATTCTGGGATGTCTCTTCCAATCTGGTGATTCTATGATTCTATAAGGGTGAGGAGCAGGGAGAACTCTGCTTCTGCACCTGCCAGCCACATCCTTGGGTGCTGGTTCTGCTGGTGTAAGCAATGTTGGCTTTGTATTGGGGCTGCCTTCTACCTCTCCTGGGCCGTGGGAAATGGAGACAATTTCTCCATGGCCCTCCTGGGCTCTGAAGTCCCCTGCCTTGCTGCGCATCTCTCCCTCACCCCCTCTGCTTCCACGTCGCCTCCGACAGCTCGAAGCCAGAGAGTTCACATAAGGATTGAAGTGGAAGAACAAGACGCAGTAATTGGTGCTTACAGTGCTGCAAGAATAAACATTTAAATGAAGGGCTGGCTGTTTTCTGTGACTCTCCTGGTTATTCCTTGTGTGATGCTTTTCCATGTAGATGGATGCTTCCCATGTAGATGGATGCTTCCCATGGCTGCTGTTGCAGGGCAGCACTGGAGCTGCAGCAGCTGAGTGTTGTTCTGATGCGCTGCAGAGCTTGGCCATGTGGGGAAGCTCCCTGCTTTCATTTTCAGGCATGGAAATCCTGAGCAGCTCAGTACAGCCGAGCAGAAATCAACTGGTAGGAGTGTAAGAAAGACATGACCTGGGGGAAGCTGAAGTGAGAGGATAATGTCACTCCACTGTCAACGCAGAGTTCTAATGCCGAGTGTGCAGGCCAGAAACAAATACACTCCAAGCAAGCGCCTTCTCCAAACATTTCATGCTACCTGAATTACGGCTTTCAAGCCTGCAGCATGTTACAGCTTTTTGTTATTTTGTTATTTTCTTTTAAAAAAATAATGTCCTCAAGAGCTCTAAAATGCAAGGAATTTCCATAATTTCGTCCCTTTAGGGAGAGATGGCTGTAGGCAGGCAAGTAGGAGTTAAAATAGCTGGATTTCAATCCAAGCTTTTTCTTTGGAGTTGAGTACTTTCTCTCTCCAGTTCCCTATCCCCCCTCCCCGCCTCAGCTTCTTTCACACATCAGACAGACTCCAAATGTCTCTCAATTTAAAGATTTTGGGTGCTTGGATGCGAGTCTGACTCCTGCAAGTGCTAAGCCCTGGGCTAAGAGCTGCCTCAAGTTCCCCAGGAGCAGCGTGAGCCAGACACTGCCCAGCGGCACCAGGGTGAGAGGTTGTGTTCTGTGTGCACCAGGCATTGTTTTCAATCCTCGGAGCAGGAGGTGAGTGATTGAAGAGCTGAGCCAGTGGGATCTTGGCTGTTGGGAGCTTTCCACTAGCCCTTGGGCTGCTGATGCTTTGGAATGGGAGTCTTAGATTCTTGTCTCTCTTGGGCAAAGTGGACAATGTGTGGCTCTGCAGCTATTCCCCCCTGGCTGTGGTGCAAGATGATGCTCTGGTGTGGTGCCAGCAGCACTTGTGATGAGTCCCACAGCAGCCATACAGCATCCCAGCTGCCCTTCGGAGTGAGGAGGGTGTGTAGCCCAGTTCTGAGAGGGCACAGATGGCCGCTGGAGGAGGGGGTGAGGGTAGGGTGGCCAGACTGGGGGGCACCATGCACAGCCCCCTGCTCTAGGCTAGCTTCCCCGCTGACTCCGCCGAGCCCTGCGATGCTGAAAGGCTGGCTTGGCAGATGGAAGCCTGCTTTCTTGGGACTTGGCGGTTGATGGAAGCTCATACCCAGCTAGAGGTCAGCATTTCCATTTAAATGGGATTTCTGAAGCCTGGATGTTAAAGGACCATGGGATTTACAGTGATGCTGGGAACCAGAGAAGAGAAACCCTCTGTGCTTTAGTGCTGTGGGGCCAGCAGGAAAATGCCTCACCAGACTCGGGCAGTCTGGGATCTGCTTGCCATGGAGAGGTAGTGATGGAATTTTTACTTCTTGATTTTAATGCTTTTAGTCAGTTGCCCCATGAAATACAACAGGGGGTCAGTCAGACGATCCCCCACCAAGGAGCAAGCCTAGTGGGATAAATGCAGCCATTTCAGGGCCAGCTGAGGGAAAAGCTGCCCTGAGGGGTGCAAACATCCATGTTGCCACCAGCGACCCCCTGGCAGACACGGTGGGAGAAGCCCCATGGCACGATGCTCAGCCCCACTGCCCACAGCTCCTGCCATTAGGAGAAATACGATATTTGCAGCATAAGGTTGTGAGAAGCCTGAAGCCACAAAGAGGCAAAAAAAAAAAAAGGAAATGACTTTTCTTCTGGTGTTTGTATGTGTGCGCGTGTGCAGGCGCTTCTGCTCTCGAGGCAGCTGACTGGGAGGTGCTGCGGTGCCCCCACCACGCTTGGCAGTACGAAGAGCCTGCTGTGGCCGTCCTCTGTGCAACTGGCACGTGGGTGCTGCCAACCCCCTTGCCGTGTGCCCCCTGGCAGCACAGACCTGCCACCATGTTCCAGCGAAAGCGCAGCGTCTCCTTCGGCGGCTACGGCTGGTGGGTGCCTTCCCTTTCCTTTCCATTCCCCCTTTTTGCTACCGGGAGCTCAGTGCTGCACGAGGAGTGTTTCTTTCTGCTTTAGCTTCAGAGGAGGAAGCGCTGCAGAGCCCTTCCCGCTGCTCCATGCCCATGGGAGTCAGGAAGGACTTTGTTTGCCTAGGTGAAGCCGCTTGGTAGCCTTGCAGGTGTCAAGCAATGAGGGTATCTCCTGAGGGCTCATGGTGGGCTCCCATGGGCACATCCCATGGCTCTCCACCTCTAGCAGCTGAGCACCCACTGCCCTCTGACTGGGTAGCGATGCTCGCAGCCACCTTTGGCACCTTGTAGCATGCTCAGTGAGGTTCCACCTGGTCCATGGCATGTCCTCATGGCTGTTGGTACTTCCCTGAGTCGTCCCTGTGCTGTCTGTCCTCAGCAGAGCACCACAGCTGCACCACAGGCTTAGTGGGACTGTGTTTGCTTCTTGTGCCCCTGACCTCTGAGATGTGTTGATCCGTAGGGAAACAGCTTTATGAAAGCGTTTTCCCCCTGCCCTTCCTCCAGTTTGTCTCTCTAAAGTACTTTACGCCTGTTCCAAGCATGTGCAGCGTGATTATGCTCAGGTCATGGGAACTGATGGCCAAATCGACAGTTTTGTAACGATTTTGGCTGTTGTAGCACTGGGGCTGAGAGTTGCTCTGCTTTCCCCTCCCTGTGCTGTGGTGGCTGGGAACCTCGGGGGCTTTGGGATGAGTGCTTGTCCCAGGGAGCTCAGAGCTACTGAAAACCTCCTGGGCCAAAATGCTGAATAACTGAGGCAGTTGTGGGAGGGCAGTGAACTGGCTGAGTGTTTTGGTGAAACCTCCTCAGAAGAGAAGCACCTACCATACCGAAGCTAAGCATTTGGTCTTCTGTACAAATAAGTTACAGGAAACGTGGTCTTGTTTTGTGGCAGAGAGGAATTGCAGCTCTTGGGCATCTTTACCCTGCAGCTGCCAGTGGGAGCGGTGGCTCTGGGGTCCCAACCGCACTGGAAGCATCACAGGAGTTGCTGCTGTTGACAGCTTTCCACTGCGATGAGGCAGAGCCATTTACCCGTCTTCACAGGGGTGTTTGGGGCTGGCTGGGCTTTGCTTAGTTGTTTTCCTTCTGCACTTTGGCAGTTGCAGGGAAAAGATAACCATGAGCTGGAGAGTCACACAGGAAAAATGTGGTCTGCTGGCTGTTGTGCTGCGGTCGTGGTCCAGGCGGAGACAAAGCAGGGTGCAGGCTCACCTTTAAATATCAGCATTGGTGTCTGCGCTGTGAGAAAGAAAGATTAGGGGCTGTGGCGGGAGCCTTGTGGTCTTTGCTCCAGTGGGGAGCTCCCTTGTGGGGTTGGTGAGCAGCCCCACAAGGGTCATAGAATCATAGAATCACTAGGTTGGAAAGGACCCACTGGATCATTGAGTCCAGCCATTCCCATCAGTCTTTGGGGAGGACACACTCATAGTCATGCATTACCTGGAGAGCACTGTGTGGAGCTGGGAAAATGCTTCCCCGGGTGTGTACGGGAAAGGAAGGGACCTGCCACAGCCTTGTACCTGCATCTGCATCTTCTCACGGCTGCCCAGGCCCACAGCTGACCCACCCTTCCTGTGGGGACGGTGCGTGGGGTGGCCTGGCACGCCCAGCCGCCACTTTCTGTAGCTGCAGTTGCTATTTCCAGCCCTCTGCTGGTGTGTAAATCAGGCTTTTGTTCTTTCTACCGGCTGCATCAGCTCTTTTTGTGTACCAGCTGCACCTGCTGCCAGCGAGGTACCTGGAGGAGCCTGCTGGTCCTGGGGCAGGAGGTGCGGTGCCGCTGCTCTTGGATGTAGGGATGCATGTTACGGGTGATGAGAAGCCACAGGGTGTGGAGCTCCATGTGCTGCTGCCCCAGCCCTCTGCATGCATCCCCCTCCTGGCTCACTGGGGTCTCCAGGGTGTGATGTAGGTGCCAGCCTTGTCCCCTCTCCTCCTGGACCCTGGCACCCAGCTGGCATTTGTGATTCCTTTCCCCAGGTACTTGAGGAGCGCAGGGAGGAGGCTGAGGCGTAGGGTGTTTCACTTCACTCCTCCCAGGAGGGGTTGCAGGGCAGGGCTTGACGAAGCGGCTCCCATAACTCAGTCATATCGCAACTGCGGTTTCCCTATAGTGGGTTTTCTTTATTATGTGCTGCTTTTTTGCTTATTTTTTTTTCCCCCAAGAGGTCAAATAACAACAACTCATTTTTCTCCCTGTGGCTCCTCTCTGTTCAGCTCCCCAGCCACCCGCTGTCCCCGTGACTCATTTGCCTCTGTCACTGTGTTTGGCAACAGCTATTTACACCAGTGCACTTTAATGTTTAGCTAGATTTAATGATCAACAGGGTCTGTAGACAGGCGTGTTTTAGTATTAAGTGACAATAGCAGGTGCCCTGGGTCTATTTTTAGGAGCAGCAGCGTGCTGGCTCTCTGGAAGCGGAGCACGGGAGCTGGTGTTTGGGGAAATGCCTGCAATGAAGCTCTTGTTGCCTTAGGGTTTTGTGAGTGCAATATTGATGTGAGCTAGAAAGAGACCAGGACAGGGTAGGGAGAAGGTGCTAGGCTTGAGCAGGGTGTGTAGAGTGGCTTTGTGCTCACCTGTAGGGAGCAGGGATGCCCTGTGAGACAGTCCTGCTCTCTCTGCCCTGGTGCTGGCTCAGCCTGTGGCACAGCGTGCCCGGGATCTGGCCCCACTGCGTCACTCGTGGGTGCAGCCTCCTCAGGATGGAGAAGTTCAGCCTGGCAGCAGAAGGAAGTAAAGCTGTGAGTAGAGGGGAAGCTGCATTTCTGCAGCCTTGCCGTGTCCTCTGTGAACGTCGTGCAAAGCAAGTGGCACTTGGGATTTTTTTGTTTGTGGTTTGTTTTTTGATTTCTTTTTGAGATGGGGAATTAATTCCATGTGGCAGACAACTGAGCATTTGCAATGACTGCCAAAAGACATAATTTTGCTTTTTGAGACATTACTATGATTTGCATTAATTAATATTAATGTGATTTTAACCACAATGATTCTGTGGAGATTGGCACTTACTAGTAATGCCAAATAAATAAATGAAGTGACTGGGGCTCCTGGCCAGGGCTGGGAGCGATGGGGCTGTTTTCTGTTCCCTCCATCCGAGGCTGTGTGTGTGTGTGTGTGTGAGGGGGTACTCGAAGTAGCTGTCAACAAGTAAGGAGGTGAGTAAAATGGTAATTCAGCAGCTGCTGCCTGGCAGGGATGAGCCTGAGTGCACACAGTGACCAGCCAGGTAGGAAAATCCCACACCTGGCTCTGCCTTTATTCTTTCCATCTTGGACTTGGCTTCTGGTAAAGCTGCAGGTTTGAGCTTGTGGGGTTAGGTGTGATCTTCCCAGCATGTTGGGTCTGTTGCAGGTCATTTGCCTTTAAAAATGTGCTTTGTGAGAGATGCGAACCAGTTATTTGGAGAGAGCTGGGACATGGACAGTGTCCTCCTCAGGTGCCCAGTTCATCTCTGGTTTTCTGGATGACGAGGCACCAGTTCTCCACATGCCATATTACCGTGGAGATGGTTTTTTACTTCCTACCAGGATTCACTTTGGTTCAGTTTTGTTTTCTGGCCAAGACTTTGTGTGGTGATCATCCTGTGAGCCAGACTGATGGCACCTCCAGAGTTGCTGCTGGGGGCAGGTTTGCCAGCAGCCTCTGGTACCAGAGCTGGGACAGTCCTTCTGTTTGCATGCCAGGTCCCCTGCACCGGCAGTAACTCGTTCCTCTGCTTTCTCCCCAGGATCGACAAGACAATGCTCGCCAGCCTGAAGATCAAGTGAGTACCCATGTTTTTCTCTTGCATAAAGTGATTTCCCTGTGAGATAAATTGCTGAGAGATGGTTTTGTGGAGGATGCTGTCTTGTTAGCTGGGCTGTCTTCTAGTTCCAGCTCTGTGCAGTGGTAGACCAGCTGTATCTCCCCGTTCCTAGAGATGTTTGTGTGTGTCACACAGCTTGGTCTCCTGTCAAGTCCAAGGTAGTTATAATAAATGCAGTGACGCAATTGCTGTGTGATCAGGTGGTTCAGGTATGCATGGTGCAATTCCTGGGGCATCAGCTCTGCCTTGTGAGGGATGGGGATGGCAATCAGCAGGACAGGCCGTCATCAAGGTTCTGGCTGTGAATTCAGTGAAGTTGGGGCTTTTAAAACTTATTTTTTTTTGAATCTTGTGTCTGGGAATGGGATAGATGTCACTGGAATGCTGTGAGTGTCTGTGCTTGTTACCCAGTTCCTGCTCCCATGCTACTGGGGAGACTCTGGGTGTTGCTCTGGAAGGGTTGAAGGTGTTTTTGGTGTCCAGGAGGATCTGAGCTGGTGGTGTTACTTGTTGGGTCCATTTCATAGAATCACAGAATCGCCAGGTTGGAAAAGAGTCACCATATCATCGAGTCCAACCATTCCTATCATACACTAAACCATGCCCCTCAGCGCCTCATCCACCCATCCCTTAAATATGTCCAGGGAAG
Organism: Coccyzus lansbergi; assembly: GCA_033558105.1. Taxonomy (NCBI): domain Eukaryota; kingdom Metazoa; phylum Chordata; class Aves; order Cuculiformes; family Coccyzidae; genus Coccyzus; species Coccyzus lansbergi. The sequence goes on along the minus strand of JAUMJK010000744.1, from coordinate 693,225 downwards.
GTGACTCAACCACCTCCCTGGGCAGTTCATATTTGCCGTGAACTAGCTGAAAGCTGGATGTGTACGTGGTGTGGCTTCTGGCAAGCGCAGCTGCTAGGCCAGATCCTGCTCTGTAGAAGCAGAAGAAGCAGAAGAATGAGGTCACCACTGCTGCTGGAAAATGTCAGCCTGTTAGAGAAGAGCTGGTGAGAAATGCCTGGGAACGGCACTCACTGTGCTCCTGGTGCTCGTGGCTACCTGGGACCTGCCTCCTGTTCCCCTTGTGCCTTGTTCCCTTGGCTGTGAGACCAGGGGACTGATCCCTTCCTTGCTGCTGCAGCACATCCCATCTTCTGGATAAGCTTCCTGAGTTGGAGCTTTCTTTTTGTGAGGGCATGCACGGATCCAGTGCTGTCAGCATAACTGTGTGCTAATATAGGAATATTCTAGCCAAGCCTCCCTTGAGCTCAGAATAATGTGTATGGGTAACAGCTCATGCGGTTTCTCTCTATAATCATTACTTGTGCAAATTATTCATTAATGGAAAAGTATACAGAAAGCCTTGGGGGAACCTGCTGCCTGAATGAGCCTGCGAATACCCATTGTAAATAGCACAACAGAAATGCTGCTGCTAAGCTCATTGCTCAGGGTTTTGCTCAACTAATGAGAAGTTTAAATCAATGTTTACTGCTTTGGGGAGTGGAGGGAAATCTCAGTAGACTTCTCTTTTCCTGTGGAGCAGAGAAGGATTTTGCATCTCCTTGTATGAAGCCATAGGCTGTGCCCTGATTTTTGTTTTGGGACCTGTGCTGGAATTCTGCTGCTGAAATACCATTTAACCTCTTCTGCTCACCACGCTGAGCAAATAGTGTCACGCTCGGAGCACTGCCCCTGTGCCACAGGGCACACTGCCATGTTCCTGCTTGGGAATTTCTCTCCTGCCCTGGCCTGAGGAGGGTTTTGCTCAGGGCATTTGATGAGCATCCGCTGGAGTTGTTTTATCCCCACGATTTGCAGCTAATACTTCCCACAGCCTCATAACGCTTCTGGTTTGTGGACAGATTGCTTCATTGAATGGTTCTATAATTGGGGCCTAGCCAGTTAGATAATTATAAAAGCTTTTAGAATGAAAAAGAATAATAAATTAGAAAAAATAGTTTTGATTTTCTAATTCCTTGTTGTTATTGCTGCAGCCTTCTGGCTAAGACACCAGGCGTAGGCAATTTTCTTTGACTCTAACTTGTTAATGAAAAGACAAGCTGCTTTCTGCAAGCCAAGGAGCACTTTATGAAGCTTTGTGCGTGCTGCAAACATCAATATTGACTTACAGAAACATGGCACAGGAGGAATAGTGTGTGGTGTTGTATGCAGCCCCAAGCTTTCAGCTACAGAGAGGGTCCTGGAGGGCTGCAGGAGTTCCCACTTGAGCCAGTCCCTTACTTTTGGGGTGAGAGCTTCTCACTGGGGCAGCATCAAGCCGCTCCATCCCAAGGGAGTGTGGAGGGCTGCATGTCACAGAGGGCTCTTGGGGTGAGAGTGAAGGCTGGGTCATAAAATAATCATAGAATCATAGAATGTTCTGAGTTGGAAGGGTATCACAAAAATAATCGAGTCCATCTCCTGTCCCTGTGTAGGACAAACTCAGCATTCACACCCTGTGTCTGATGGCTTTGAATGTGTCTGAAGCATTTGAATAAATGCTTCTGGAATATTGTTAGGATTTGCGCTGTGTCTGCTTCCCTGGGGAGCTGTTCCAGTGCTCCACCATCCTCTGCTTGAAGAAGTGGGTCCTGTGCAAGGCTGATACTGGGGGTGTGAGCGAGTTGTTGGGCTGCAGGATGCTCCTAGGCTGCTGCTGCTGCTGTTGCCATTTGTTGTAATAATCTTGCACATGCAGGTGGCACCAGAGCATCAAAGAAGTTTTCCCAGCATCTATGTCTCTTTTTTCTTCTTTTTTTTTTTTTTTTTCTAAATTTGAGTTTCGTTAGTTCCTATGGTAACCATGAATATGGCTGAGGGACTCGAAACTGGAGAGAATGATATTGCAGAGGAGGAGTGTTAAAGGAGAGGCGATGGGTGGGGAGTCCTACCTTCACGGGCAGGGACTCTAACCCTAACCACTTCGATGAGGTACCAGGGCTGCAGGCAGGTAGGGAAGGTGCTACAGAGGGCTGAGAATCCCTGCATGGCTGCTTGACCTCTGAAATGCCTAGGAAACTCTGGTGAGTTTGAGGCTGGCTCTGGGAGCTGTGCCTGTGCCCTGCACTGAAAGCATCGTTTCTCTAGCAGGGAGTTTGTGTCCCCCACTGCTTCAGTTTTAAACGTGCAGCTGGCACTGGGCCATCCCTGGCTTTCAAAAATCACTGTTCAGGGGCAGGAGAGAGCTGAGTTTCTGGCTGCTGAGAGGGCTGTGGACTGCTCTGGAGAGCTTGGACACACTCCTGCTTGGCATGGCTTGGGGCTGCTCTTGAAAAGTCTTGTAAGGTGCTCCGAAAAAAGTGCATGGGGGATTGAGATTCTGGGATGGGGCTTGGAAATGCTTGCTGGTTTGGGGTTTGCATGTCCCTGGGGGTGACGGCAGGAGCTGGGGCTGGGGCAGTCGAGTACTGGGAGAGGGCCCAGGGCTGCCCCAGGGTGCTGTGAGATGGAGAGCAAGGCACTTCTGCAGTAAATGGGATTTGGCATGTGTGGACCTGGAATTTTGGCACAGACCAATTCCATCTTGATCCTTCTTTTTTTTTTCTTTGTGGTTTTTTTTTTTTTTTTTTTTTTTTTTTGTTTCCTTACGCACTTCATAGAAAAACATGGGGGTAGCCGAACCCCTTAGGCTGGCAAATGGGCATCATGTGCAGAAGCAGCTTTCCCAACTTTGGCTTGGTGTAGGTGTTTTCTTGTGTCATATGAAAGTCTCTGCAGAAAGCCTAGCAGCTTTTCTGGGATCAAGGGGTGCTCCTGTGGTGCATTTAGTCCTCCTTTGGGCATAGCTTCATGCAGAACTCAAAATATAGTGGAGTTTAAGGTCAAGTCATACTACCAGGGAAGGGAAGAGTTGAGCAGGGGAGCAGCTAAACCCACTTCCAGAGCAGTGAGGTCACCCTGGAGGAAACATCAGCCTGACAAAGGATCTTTGCATATCAAAAATCAGTCCCTACTGAGTGAGCTTGCTTGTCACAGCTGCCCTGCCTTAGACCCAGGTGGTACTGCAAGTACAGGGGTCCCAGTGGGCCAGGCAGGGACTTTTCTCTATGGCATCATTAGGAGGATGTACTGAGAAACCACTGAGCATTTAAAATCAAATAAAAAAAATCAATAAAAATTAAGTCCCTCCTGCAGGCAAGGAGTCATGTCTCACTTTAGCCTTATAAAGCAAAAATAGCAATGAAATAATCGTGTCTCTATGGAACAGAGAAGCCTTGTACATCAGTTACTGAGACTTGGTGCATGTACAGCTAAAATTCACATGAAAGAGCATGTGACACTCATCTGATGACAGGGACAGTGACGGAAGATAAAGGTGGGAAGCGAAGAGATGAAAGATTCAATTGACCTTTGTAAAATAAGCTGTGTCCAGGCTTGAGGCTCTTTAATATTTGATGGGCCAGAGCTGAGTTAATGGGAGGATGTGGGAATGATGCAGCTTCTTTTTGATAACCGCACTGATTATTGCAGTAATCGTGGAGATTTGTGCTGAGGTCTTGTGAGGACAAGGTCTGGAGAGCAGATTGTATCTGTATAAGTTCCTTTGACTTTATTAGCACCTTTTAATATGGGTAATTGCATGCAAATGTATCTTTTGTAATTATGCTTTAGCTGTACTAGTGTGTGCCTTACGCTGCAAAGAAAACCAAATGAAAGCTCTTGTAGCCCTGTAGTGACACCTCTTCCTTTCCTCCTTTTCTGATGTTGCTCTTGTGCTTTATATTATTTGATGTAAGTGCAGCTCATCTGATCACAGCAAATTCTTCTGAGACTTTCCCACACCATCTTTCTCCATCCCCTGACTCTATCGCACCCTAATTTCTTTTGTAAAGTTTTGCTGGAAAACTAAACCACCTGTGATGGGTCCTGAGCTAGTCCTCAGGCAGGTGTGAGGTGGGTTTCAGAAGGGTTTCCCCTGTATTCATGTGGCAGTGAGAGGTAAGGAGGCAGAGTGCACTCTGAAATGGCACAGCTCCTTCCAAACCATAGAATCCTAGAATTGTTTGGGTTGGAAGGGACCTTAAAGATCATCAAGTTCTGGGCAGGGACACCTCCACTGGATCAGGCTGCTCAAAACCTCATCCAACCTGGCCTTGAACACCCCCAGGGATGATACAGCCATGATTTCTCCAGGCAACCTGTGCCAGTGCTTTACCACCCTTGCAGAAAGAAATTTCATCCTTCTGTCTACTCTCAATCCTCCTTATTTCTGCTTACAACTGTGCCCACTCATCCTATCCCTGCAATCCTGGATCAGGAGCCCCTCCCCAGCTTTCCTGTACCCCTTTCAGTACTGGTTTAAGCCTGTCTCCCCAAAGCTTTCTCTTCTCCAAGCTGAACGACATCCGCTTTCTCAGTCTGTCCTTGTATGGCTGATGCTTCAGCCTCTGGATCATCTTTTTGGCCTTCTCTGGATTTGCTACAACAGATCTGTGTAATTCCTGTGTTGAGGACTCCAGCACTGAACACAATTCTCCAGCTGGGGTCTCACGAGAGCAGAGGGAGAGATTCGCATCCCTGAGCCTGCTTGTCACACTTCTGCTGCAGCCCTGGTTTACCTCATTTAACGTTTCCCCAGTGAAGCCACTGCTCTGCCTTTTCTCTGGGGCGATTAGTGTGCATGTGCAGGACCTGGGCAGCTTGAAGCCATGGGGCTGGATATGAGAAATCAAGCTGGTGAAGGGGCTGGAGAACAGGCCTTATAGGGAATGGCTGAGAGAGCTGGGGGTGTTTAACCTGGAGAAGAGGAGGCTGAGGGGAGACCTCATTGCTCTCTCCAACTACCTGAAAGGAGGTTGCGGAGAGGAGGGTGCAACAGGGGACAGGATGAGAGGGAATGCCCTCAAGCTCCCCCAGGGAAGGTTCAGGTTGGACATCAGGAAAAAACTTTTTATGGACAGGGTCACTGGGCACTGGCAGAGGCTGCCCAGGGAGGGGTTGAGTCACCTTCCCTGGAGGTGTTGAAGGGACGGGTGGATGAGGCACTGAAGGACATGGTTTAGTGATTGATGGGAATGGTTGGACTCAATGATCTGGTGAGTCCAACCTGGTGAGTCTATGATCCCAGGCAGAATGAGTGTTTGTGTCTGTGGCAGTTCTTGTGCCTGTGTCCCTGAGGTGACTTGGCCAATTGCTGCTGGCTGCAGTGACGAAGCCCCCAGTGAGCAGCAGGGAGGCTGACAGGTCCCTGTTGCTGCCGTGGACGCTGGCTCCCACTAGTCCTGCTCACCGTCTACTGCCTGGTAGCCACCTCCAGTATGTTTACACTAGCCCTCGTTGGTGGTGGGGGATTTGAGGGCTGTGCAGATGAATGTCAGCACTATCTTAATGCAGACCTGAGGTGGCAGCTCTGCCTGGCAGGAGACTAGCAGGGGGGAGGTGAAGGCAGGGCAGCTGCCCCCCAGCTCCCAGTGTGGATGGCTGGTGGGTGGTTGGAGCTGCCTTGGGCTTGGTCTGTGCTGGATCCAGAGTCAAGCCCTTCACTGGTTCAGTGATGGGAGTTTTTTTGAGGTGCAGGGGTGTGGTTTGGAGTGTTTTGTTGCTGTTGGTTTGCATCCAGGACCAGGCAGTACAATTTGATCCTCCTCTTCTGGGAGGAGGAGATGGGCACATGTGAAAGCTTTCCAAGTCCTTTTTGATTCTCAGTGCAGATGCTAAGAAGCAAGGAGAGGCAGCAGGTCGCTGTGGTGCAGAACCAGCCTGGGGCCTTTCAGAAACTCCTTCTCAACCTGGCTGCAGCCCACAGGTGCTTGGCCAGAGCTGTAGAGGCCAAGACTCCTGCTCATCCACTCATACACTGCTGATGCTTCCCTGGCTGAAGCCTCTTTACTGGCTGTGCCAGCAGCCTGCACACCAGCATTTGGCTTTTGCTGCTGCTTGTGCCCTGTGAGTGGATAAAAGCAGAGGATCCTGCTGTTGTGTAGCCCATGGGGTCACCTCTCCTTCCCTTTCTGTTCCTGACCAGACTGCAGTGAGTCCCCCAGTTCACACCGAGTCACTCTGCGGTGGTCACCACTCTGGGCAGTAATGTGAGTTACATGAGCTGGGGGGTTGCAGGGAATGGGGTGCTGCTTGGTGCCTTCTGGTGAACTGGGACCAGGCACTGGCTCTTCTCTGCTTCTGCTGGGGGTCCTGCCCAACACTGTGACCTGTAGACCCTCACAGTGGGGAGCTGCGCTGCTGGCCCTTGCATTCTGGGCTGTGCTGCCTGTGCCCACCCCCCAAACCTGGAGACCTTTAGCGCGAGGAAGTAAAGGTGGGAGTTGTTAATTTAAAAGGAAAAATGTAAAACCAGTGAAACCGGGGTGAAAGTAGGGCAACGCGTCTCGAGGCTGGAGTGAATCATCAGCCTGCTCTCACTGCTGTTGCTTTATTTGCTTTTTATGCAAAGGATTTGGTCCGTCAGCCACAATTGCATTGCCAGCTGAGGGTCTGGTGGCCCATGGAGGAGCAGGTCAGCACTGTGTCATCATCCAGTTTTGACTGTCATGGGTTCTCGTGCCCGGCAACAGCACCCAGGGTAGGCAGGTTGGGTGGGTGTAGAGCTGCTCACCAAACGTGACTGGAGATTGGCTGTGGTGCTGGTGCCTCAGTCACTATAGAGCTGGGCTGAGTGGGTCCCAGTGCCTCAGAAATAGCTTGTCCCAGTCCTGGTTTCTTCTGTGAAATCTGGGCTTTGCCCTCGCAGCAGCACTGGCTGCTGGACTGAGATAGCGACGGTCCCATCCTATGTGGGTGCTGTGCAGAAACACCCATCACGTCCTCAGAATGCCCTCTGCGGCTTTTGAGCCCTGGCTGCTGAAGCTGCAGGCACGTTGGGTTCATGAATGGGTGCTGCTGACCCAGTTCTGCCCTTCTCCCCGCAGTATGTGATGCTGGAGGTTACACCTTGTGTCCTTAGTCGGGATAGAAATGGATTTTGGTGTTTCTTTTGGAATAGCGATGTTTTTTGGTGACTCTTTTATGACTGAAGATAAACACAAGTAGGGCATGTGCCAGGGCAAGTCATGTCTTCCTGTGCTCCTTGATTTCTGGTATGTTCAGGGATGAAGGAAAAGGGGTTCTCCCCACGGAGTGCTGGCACAGGACCAGGGTTTGGGTGTTGTGGATGTGCTGGGGCTGTTTGACCTGGGACAGTGGCTGGTGTAGCACGAATAGCACAGCATCCCACTGACACCATCTTCAAGTGCAGAACCACCACCAAGATTCACTTTTTCTAAAGGGCAAACATAACCTGGAAGGTGGGAGCTTCAATGCCATCCTGTTTTCTTTATGGACAGAAATTACTTTCAATGGATGTAAGAGCTGCTCTTTTTGCTGAGGGACAATAAAATTTCAAGAAGAAAAACTGAGAAGGGTCTGAGCAGCTTTAGTGAGGTCTGGTTGAGCGGAGCCAAAGCTCAGTGGAGGCCAGCGCCCTCCACGTCTTTGTCACCCCAGCAGTAAGGATGGGGCAGAGCCCCAAGAGCCTCCTTGGGACTGGGAACACTGATGCTTTGTGTTCAGCAAAGGGAGCGTTTGGAGCCCTGAGGCTGCTGCTCAGTACCTGTTCTGCCAGCCAGGATGGGCAACGGTGCAGCACCAGCTGGCACACTAGTGGGGGAAAGTTGAGATAGAGGGGTGAGTTGTAGCTTGTCATCTCCCACCGGCGCTAGGATGGGTGCTGGACCAAGGATCCTTTGTGTTCAGCATTGTATGTGGGATTGCAAAACACTCTCCTGCAGGCGGTGTTGCTGTGGTTGGGAGGTGAAGGACTGAGATGGTGGCTGGGAAGCAGTGTGGTGTGGCACAGCCAGGGCTGCTCACCAGGAACGTGAGTGGTGGCACAGTCAGTCCTGTCCCTGCCTGCCCCAGGGCTGGCTGGGGATTTACAAAATCTAGCCAGTCCCAACGTCTCCCTCATATCTCTGGCGAGCAGGCAGAGCACTTCCCTCTTCATGGAAGGGCAGTTATCACCCCGGCTGACCCCAGAGATACCCAACCCTGTGCCCGCATAGCACCCTTGTAGCACATTTCAGTGCCTGCCTGGGAGGGAGGAAGGTTTCTCAGGAGGAGGAAGGCGCTGTTGGCTTTGTGGACTTGGGATATTTCAACCATTTAATCTGGTAAGATATATGTACATATATATAAAACTTTGGGGAGTGTACTGGTACAGCTCCTCTGATGCTCCTGCTCTGAGAGATGTTCCTCGCTATTTGGATAAGCAGCTTCCTTGCAGTGTCTTTGCTGTAGATATTGGGGTTTATTATTGCAGAAACCCCAGCTGCAGAATGGAGGCAGCAGGCCCTTATCCAGCAATGCAAACACTGCTTCCCAGCGACATCGGAGGTGGTGCAGCAGCACGTTCTGCTCGTGTACTCCCCGGTCCCATATGTTAAAATGTTGTTGTTGCTGTCAAAACAGCCTTCTCATATTTAAAGCTAGATTATCCACAATTACATCTGCCCAGCGGACTTAACAACCCCACGTGGCTCTATTTTTAGCTCAGTTTCAGAGCTAATAAACTGTGCCGATTTATATATCTCTTTCCTCCTCCTATATTTATAGCCTGTCAAAATAGGAGCTGTTTGCAGACAATCAAAAGGCGGCTGCTTGGAAGAATAGCAGCCTTCTAAAAGTAAATATTGTTGTGGTAAGGGCAAGGAGCCTTAATGGCTGGAACGATAGCGATGCCATCTGCACGCTCCCAAATATCTGGGTGCGCGGGAAGATGGGCTTGTCTGAGGAGTGCAGAGCAGGGCAGGGAGCACCAGCATGGGTGTGCAGTGCACCAAAGCCTGTGACTTGTTCATGATGATTTTTCTGCTAATTGCTGTTCCTGCTGCCTCTTTTCCCTCTACTTGGTGGGGTCCCAGCCTCCTGATGGTGAGTCCCGTGGTGCAGTGGGGATGGGTGGCCAGTGGCAGTATGTCTGGTGCCCAGGAGCTGCCTGGCAGCACTGCTGTGCTGTGGGAAGCTTCTGTGCTGGCAGCATCCATGGTCTCTGTCTGGAAATAGCCCTCTCCTTCTCTGGTGTTTTCTTTCTAGTGGGGCTCGTGATGCTCATTTTCCACTTGGGTAGTGAACGCCAACATCAGTATTGAACTCGTATGGTATGCGAGAGCCTCACATCCTCCAAAGCCTCTTGTACAAGCCTGGCTTGTCTCAGACTCCCACCCAGCAGAGACGTGCAGGGGCTTGACATACTTGAATAGGTCAGAGCTGCATTGTGAAGTCTCTGTGAAGACTCAAAGGTCACTCCATTCAGGCACTGTCCTGTCTCTTTCCTCTCAAATGCTAGCAGTGTCACGCCAGGGACTGTGACAGCTCCTTCCTCCTACCAGCAATTTGCTGTTAATCCTCTGCAGTTTGGAAGATAGAGCTTGATGCTCTTTTCCCTGAGATAACATGGGTTACATTGCTTGGTGATGTGGGGCTGATAAACAGCTGTAACAGCTGCATCCAGGAGCAGGTTTCCATCAGGTCCTCAGTGGAGCTTCAAAACTCCAGTGCAACTGTGTTAGCTGAGCAGTTTGCTCTTTGCTTGCATGTTAAGCTCAGGGACAGGGAGTTGTGCTGTCGGACAGGAGAATGGGAATATGATGATAAGAAGTATTGGATCAGACCAGGGGACCATGTCAACTCCCTGAATGGGAAAGTCTGAGAGAAGTGGCATGTAAGCAATGTGCTTTCATCTGAGATGCCATCTTGGTCCCCTCACAGGCTCTTTGCAGCTCAAGGTGATGGAGAGAATCTTCATTTCCACTGCATTTGTAGTGTTGCTCACAACTGCTGCCGCAGCTGGATGTGGTTGTGGTAGTTGCTGGCTGTACATATGAGAGATGCTGCCTCGATCAGGGTGCTCCTGTGCTGCTGCAGGCACATCTCCTCCTACAGAGGACGAGCAACTGTCCAGAGACCCTACAGCAGTATGGGCAGCATGCAGGATGGGGGCAGCATGCTGGATGGGAGCCAGCATGGAGTGGATTCCCTGTGCCCAACCTCCCTTGTGCAGGTGTGGGTACCAGCTGCCAGGAGAGCTTCTGCCCACAGGTGTTGTATCCTCCGCTTCCCAAAGCCCTGGCACATGCAATCCAGGTCTCTTCCTGTTTGTTGATGAGGCTGCACAGTGCAAGATGATTTAACGAGGAAGATGGTTGTTTTCCAGCTAACAACTACATCATTTTCTATCTTGTTGATCTGGAAGGCAAGGAAGAAACTGTAGAGCAACAGAAACTCATTTTGGCATGTGATTGACTTCAGCGCATTCCCTATTGTATGAATGTGTCACTGAGATAATACCTGTGTTTTAGCTCCACAAATTATATGTCTCTTAACGCTCTCACATCAAATAAGGTGCCTGAGGGAGACAGGTAATCGAGATGGTGGCATCTCCTGGGGGAGCTGCTGGATTCTGCTGCTGCTTTTTGTCACATTGGGATGTGTTCCTGCACCAGCTGATGACCACCCCTCGCAGTTCACCACTAGCAAGCACAGAAGAACTGGATGCTGAGCTCTCCTCAAGGTTTCTGGAGGTAGAAGGTGTTTCTCTCTATATGGCACCTGCCTGGGTGCTGACCCAGTTCCTGAGGGGCAGGGAACTCGTTGCAGCCTGAGGTAGCTACGATCCCAACGATCACCAAAACTCCCCAGCATCGAGGGAAACCAAGGCTGAGAAGCATCAGGAGGTTTTTCCAGGGCTCCTGCTCACACCTACAGCAGTGCCAGACTGGTGGTTGTTGCAGGCTGCTGTCGCTCCTCCTGATGCTTTCCTTGGGCCACTATGGTGGTGGGGAGCTTGGAACAGGGAGTGGCTGTGATGATGCTGCCCCGTTGAGAGGGATTGGAGAGGGTCAGACATGCACTCTGCTTGGCTGGGGCATCTCTTTTCCATAATGCGATTAGCACTTCTCTGGAACAGCCCCTCCTGAGCCAGCTGAATATTCAACATTGCCAGGAGGATCTGTGTTTGCATCCACCAACTCTTCTGCTCCCTCTTTCTGGGTGAGGACCCAGCCCTTGCTGGTACTGGGCACAGCACTGGCATGCCAGGGGCTACCATGATCCCTGGGGTGAAGTGATTTGAGGTTTAGGCTGTGCAGTACTGCATCCGATGCCATCACTGGGTGCATTGGGGTGTTTAGTTTGAGAGCAGCTCTTGTAGGGATGGAGCTGAAAGGGTGGCTTGCAGCAGCAACTGGGCTCAGGGATATGGGTTGGCGTTGCCTGTTGCTGCAGGAGGAGCGGTGCCAGCCAGCCCCGTGCCTCTCCTAGTGTTCCCTTGCCTGTGGCTGATAAGAGCCTGTACAGGGTGAAGGGCAGCTCTCCCTGAAACTTTGGGCTCCAGTGAACAGTCCCCGAGAGCCTGCCCCTTCAACCCAAGCCCATCCTACTCCTCCCTAACTCTGCCTGGGGTCTTCCCCCTATTCCTGCATCCCTCACAGCATCCTTGGGATGGGGCGTTACTTGGGTGAGGTTAAAATTTGGGTTTAATCCTGAGCTTCCTGACTAGAAGTTGATGGTAATTGATTGGAATAGCAGCTTCAGGGATGGTCTTTGTTCTGCACTCGGAGCTGGGGAAGAACCAAGGGCTGTGGAGGGTGCTGGAAGCATTGGGTTGTGGCTGAGGTTAGTTTGCTGAATCTGGCTTTATTAGTGATGTTAATGATAAATGATGGCATTTAGTTCCCTGATTTGATAGTAAATTTCAAAGGATCTGCTCATGCTGTAAGGACTTATTTCCTCTGCTGATTTGATCTAATCTAATTGAATGCTGAAATCTTGGAGCTCATCTCTTCAGAAAGCCTGTGTTCACAGGGAAGAATGCCCCAGATTATCAAGAATACAATTTCCATATAATTGTGCTGCTGTCATAGGCATGACTACCTCGTACTATGCTTCACCACCAGAAATGATACAGTCACTCAAGGGAGCACACTAGGCAGGGGCTGACGCTGCGCCCAAGCCCCAGAGCTCCCTGCCCACCCATGGCAACAGCAGGAGGCCTTCTCCTCTCTCCCTGATTATTTTCCTGTCTGCAAAACTGCTTTGCTTTATCAGGGTTCTTGCTGGCACTGTGATGTGTGGAGGAGCCAGGGCCAGTGCTGCCCTGCTTGTGGGTGTGGAAGGGTGGGCTAAGCGCCAAAATGTGGCTCTTGTTCTCAAGACCCAGTATGTGTGTGACGGGAAGGTGCTATCTGAGAGCTTCTTAGCAAAGCTGTGCCTCTCTGGAGGCTGCTGAAGGAGGAATGGTTTCACATAAACCCATGAGAACCTGTGGTCAGACACAGAGGTGTGCGGATAGGTATCTGCAGATATGTAGACAGCTGACTCATGTAAAGCAGATCCAGCTGTCTAAGTCCCCCGAAGTGTCAGAGATGGTTTTATACTGAATACAGACCAGAGAACTGAACATTCCTGCCTGACCCCAGAGTGTTTGATCTGGAAAGTGTTGCTGCAGTAGCCCTGTGTGAAGAGCTTTGCCTGTGTTTATGTGGTCTCGCTCAGCCAGCAAGGTTTTCTTTGCATGTTATGGATACAAGTTTGGTAACCACCCTAGAATGAATCCTAGAATCGCCAGGTTGGAAAAGATCCACTGGATCATTGAGTCCAACCATTCCTAGGTGAGAAAGATGTGCCACTAGACGAGCGTGGCTGCTTGCTGCTGTTGAGGGGACAAGTCCCCAACTCTGGTGCTGCCAGATGGTGGTTGTGGGGGCCCAAGGGACAGGTGCCCACAGCAGGATGGGTGCATTGCTGGCTGGCACTGATGGAGCGGATGCAGACAGGACCCCACACTCTGCAGTGCGAATCCCAGCAGCTCTCGCGCTTGAGCAAATAGCCATTTGTTTGACCTCCTGCCAGCCCTACTAAGTAGGCAAATATTTGCTGCCTCCTTCTCTTGGCTCCTCAGCGGAAGGAGAAAGGAAGGGGATTGTGTGGCGAGCAGGTCCCATGGCCTAGCTTTATAGGTCACCTTTCTGGGGTACAAACAGCCGTGCTGTGACATCCACTTTCAGCCTTTTGTGCTCACAGTTTAATTACAGTGTGATAATACAAATACATTTTTTTATCGCTGTGCTAATGCAGAGTTATCTTAGTTTGTACTCTGCGTGCTATTGCGATATACAGCAACGTCAAAGGGCTACAAGTAACACTGTGTGCTGAAATGTCAGCTGCCTTTCACAAAACAGAAAAATCTCTCCCAAGCTGAGCCTCAGGCCCCATCCTGTGTACAGCTATGCCTGATCCCTTGTTTCCCACCAGCTGTTAGTATCTCAGTTTGAGTGATCTGGCAAGCAACAGCCTGTTTCAGGTGCATTTGAAAGGCCGATGAAGACAGATGTAGCAATAGTTACAGTGCTCGGCATCACCCATGCACTCTGCAGTGTTGAACCATTTCATTGTGATGTTCTGGAGACTGCACAGTGCTGAGCAAGGATGGTCCAGGGCATGCAGGGAGGTGCTGCCAGCTCCTTCCTTAGCTGCTGCTCCTGGGGATCTGCTCTGGTCACCCAGATAAGGCTCCATGTTTAGCCTGGAGAAGAGGAGGCTGAGAGGAGACCTCATTGCTCTCTACAACTACCTGAAGGGAGGTTGTAGAGAGGAGGGAGCTGGGCTCTTCTCCCAAGGGACAGGGAACAGGATGAGAGGGAATGGCCTCAGGCTCCACCAGGGGAGATTTAGGCTGGAGATTAGGAGGAAGTTTTTCACAGAAAGGGTCATTGGGCATTGGAATAGGCTGCCCAGGGAGGTGGTTGAGTCACCTTCCCTGGAGGTGTTTAAGGCACGGGTGGATGAGGTCTTGAGGGACTTGGTTTAGTGTTTGATAGGAATGGTTGGACTAGAAGATCCGATGGGTCCCTTCCAACCTGGTTGTTCTATGATTCTATGAATTGCCAGGAATGAGATCTATTTGCAAGCCACAGCTGATTGTATTGGGCAACCTTGTCATGCTCTTTTCTGCAGAGTGCAGGGACCAAACAGGGGATTTGGAAGAGCCGAGGCTCTCTGTTCCCCGAAAGGAGCAATTTGCACCCTCATGGTTAAATGGAGTGGTGTTGCTTGCCTTGTACTGAAGCTTAAATTGCTTCTTAGCTCTCTGGCACAGGGCACTGGGGGTCTGTGTGTGAATGTGGGTGTCTGCCAGTATGGAAATATCCTGTACCCAGGCAAGAAGCTGCTGCTTCTGTAGCCACTGTGGCCAGCCCAGTTGAGGCTTTACAGGGTGCTGCTGACCTATTTCTGCTCAGTTTTGGGGTGTGCAGGAATGGGCAAGTGGTGCTGCCATTTTTATAATATTTTTATTATAGTTTTTTAATACTGGCACCTTCTGGGAGGTGTTTTCAGAGCTGCTGCCTGCTTATCTCACCCTGCTACTGTGCAAACACAGTGAGGGACATCATGAGATGCAGTGAAAGCCCTGCTCTGCCTCTAGGAAAAGGATGACTTGTGCAGAGGGTGCAGCCGGAACAGGGTTGAGTCTGTGTTATTTTTAGGTCATCTTTTGTGATGGATTTATACAGTTAAGTCTCTTCTCTTTAACCACAGAATGGGTGCACACTGCATCTGTGCCGTTTTCTGCTTATAGAATCATTTAGGTTGGAAGGGACCTTAAAGATCATCCAGTTCCACCTCCTGCTCTAGGTAGGGACACCTCCCACTGGATCAGGTTGCTCAAAGCCTCATCCTGTCTGGTCTTGAACACTTCCAGGAATGGGGCAGCCAGGACTTCTCTGGGCAGCCTGTGCCAGTGTCTCACCACCCTCACAGTAAAAAAAGTCTTCCTAAGATCTTGTCTAAATCTTCCTTCTTTCAACTTTAAACCATTCCCTTTTATCTTATCACTATAAGGCTATCATCCAGACTCCCGGCTATTTCCCAGCCCTCACAGGTGCTATTCTGCAGCGCTGCTGTCCGTCAGACATTGCTGCCACTCTGAGAGGTCAGCTCATTTTTATTGGGTGGCAATACCCGGCTGAGCTTTGGCTTCCTTCTGCTGTGAGGAGTAATTCACTTGTAATGAATTTTTGTTCTTTCATCGTGGCTTTGATTGCTTTCCTAACTTGTTTCCTGGGAAGGCTGATAATTGCACTGGGGGGATGTTTCATCGTGAGCCACGTTCAGCTCCAGGTCAGGGAAAAGGTTGATGCTCGTGTGTGCTGGGGATGGGCTCTGCATGGGGGCCAAGCCCATTGCCTTTGCTCTCAGTTGAGCTAAGCAGGTGAATTTCTTTGTTTGCAAATCATTGAGGGACATGGTTTAGTGTTTGATAGGAATGGTTGGACTTGATGATCCGATGGGTCCCTTCCAACCTGGTTGTTCTATGATTCTATGATTCCCATCTGTCTGTACAGGAGCCGCAGTACTGAGGCACAGGGAGCTGCCAGGGCGGTGGGGAAGCCTTGGTGGCTGTGCTGGGGTGGAAGCTGTGCCTACTCCATGCCTTGGCACACGTCAATCCGTCTTCGATCGCTCTGGATTGACAAAGTGCTAAGGTTGCTGGTGACATATCACACTCGTCTCACACAGTTTGAAGAGAAAGAAAACTTGCTGTGGTCTGTCTCAGCATTGCCTGCATGGAGGAGCTGGCTTCGTGCTTTCTTAGCATTTCCTCTATGTCTTTCTAACTGAAACCGTAAAATGAATCTCTAATCAGATTACTTAGGGTTGGATGTAACATAATCTAAAGCTCTATTTCTTGTGATGCTCCTCTGAAAACTGGGTGCACTCTTATCCTCCTCCTGCAGCACCGTTTGAAATGCTATAATCGCTTTCTCCTGAGTTTGCAAGCTCCCAAATCCTTTTCTTCCCATGCCAAGGAAATAGCAATGTGACTGCTCCTTTGCAGAGAAATGGTTACTATTTTTGTCTTTTGGTCCATGTTGCTTCAGCTCTTTTTGTTCCTCTCTGGCTCCTGGTCCCTGGTGCTGGTGTAGCTGCCCCATCCCAGCTCTCCCACCTGGGCAGTGGTGCCTATGGCCAGCTGCATCCCGCTTGGGTCAGGGAAGCACTGGGTGGGTCTGAGAGCCTCCTTGGGGTGGTGGGGAAGGGTCTCTGGACAGAGCTCCTGGCGCCCAGTTGGCTGCGGCAGCTCAGCCACGACGCCACGGGGACAGGCTGGCTGTGCCTCCAGCCCGGCCGTGGCACATGCCTGGCATAGCTCATGTATTTATGGCTCTGTCCTTTGTGAGCCATAAATATCTCCTGCAAAGGGAGGCGCAGAGGGTGTTGGGGACTTATCCTGTACTGTCTGATGAGGTAGCGCTACTGCTCTGACCGGAGAAGCCTTGAGTCACCAGAGCTGGGCTCAGGTGTGAGGGAGGGGACCCTGGGGACCTTTGCAGGTTGAAATGCACCCGTGAACAGCTTGGGAAGGCTGATGGGCTGCTCACCTATGGGTGATTTAATCATACTGCAGCGTTAACATAAAGCCAAAGTTATTCCATAAATATCTGGCTTCTTAATAACTTTAATAGTGTCACTTATTCACAGGAGAGGCAGTAATATCAGGGATGAAGACTTGATCTTGTCACAATCTGGTGCGTTCAGATCCTTCTTCCTTAGCAGAGTGTCCAGATGAAAATGCCAGGCTTTGCATAAATGAGCCAGCCACCCAGGTGATTTATTAATCACAGCGTGTAATTGTCCTAACCTGCCGAGAGCTCTCTCCAGCCCCGCGGGACCCGGCTTCCTAGTTAGCTGCAAAACTGTTTTCATGAAGCAAAAACGTCAGGGCATTTTAGAGATATTTATTTCCTCATAAAAGAGGAGCAGCTGCTTAACTCAGAGGTTATTTAGTTACTGCAGAGGCAATACTGAATTTTTAAAGGAAGGATGCAGACTGAGGAGCCCAGAAATGCTGGCAGGGGAGGGAGCTTCGTGGTCTCTGGTCTAGGCTGCACTACAGCTTGGTAGCGGCTCCCTCCATCTGGGAAGTTTCTATGGATGGGGACATGGCAACCTCTTCAGGACCTCTTGCAGGGCTGACCTAAGCTCCTTGGTTTTCCCAGTTTCCAGTCTAAACCTCTCAGCTGCAGCTTTGCTTTCATAGAATAGTTTGGGTTGGAAGGGACCTTAAAGGTCACCCAGTTCCACCCTCTCTGCCATGGGCAGGGACACCTCCCACTGGATCAGGCTGCCCAAGGCCCCATCCAACCTGCCCTTGAACACCTTTCTTACGAGATGTTCTTCTGCACATCTGTGCAGACACCAACTGGAAGGCTTTCACGGCTGCTGGCCCCAACGACGTGTCCCTTTCAAACCCTCAGGAAGGAGGTGCTCTGTGGTAGGATCCCTCATCACTGTGTGAACTGGGGGCTGACTGGAGTCACCCTGGTGCCGTGGTGCTGGGGCACAGTGCTTGGGGCTGAGGGCATGCTCTGCAGAGGGTGTCTCCGTAGCCAACAAGGATACGGACAGAGGGCTTGCCCCTTGCTGGGATCAGTTTGATGGGATCCTCTGTCAGAGACAGAGTAAAGAGTGAACTGGGGACACACTATGGCCAGTGTATGGCAGGAGCCAAGGAACCCTGGCTCTACCCCCGGGTCAGGATGCCCCAGTGGTCTGCTGTGCCTGTGCTGGCCATAGAATCGTAGAATCACCAAGTTGGAAAAGACCCATCAGATCATGGAGTCCAACCATTCCTATCAATCACTAAACCACGTCCCTCAGTGCCTCATCCACACATCCCTTCAACACCTCCAGGGAAGGTGACTCAAACAACTCCCTGAGCAGCCTTGTGGTGCAGCCCATGATGCCGCCCTCCTGCCATCCCTTTGGCAAACTGAAATCATGGATGTGTGCACAATAGTCCTTTCTTTTGCAAGGGGATCCTAGGGGAGAGCTGCAGAGGCTAGGGAAGGCAGGCAGGGGCCATTTGGATGCACTGGCCTTGCCACCTCCTCTGACTCCCTGGGCATCTCTGCCAGCCTGCCCCAGCCTGGAGTGTTTATCAGATGGCAGAACATGAGAGATACAGAGCAACTTCTTCAGGGATCCATTGCAGCCACAAGCCATGTCCTCATGAGCAGGAGGTCCTTGGTGCCCCTCTAACCATGTGTCCAGTGGCTGAGCATCTAGATTTCTCCTAGGAAGATCCCTGGCCTCCTGAGATGTTGCCATCCTCCTTGTCCTGGGGTTAGGGGATCAAAGCAGAATCTGGTGTTTACCTGCAGCCCTTTCTCTGTGTGAGAGAGGAGGTAGGACCATCCCGTGGCACAACTATAACCTGGCTACTGAGCTCCTGCCCCCTCCCAGACCTCCTCCAGCCCCTCATCCTATACATTACAGATTAGCTACAACTAAGTCCAAAGGGAATTGATTACAGTGTGGTCTAATTTGCTGTATTTGGGTGGAAAAAAGAATATGGCTGATAGTGTCTTCTTAAAGTGATTCTCTATTTCCAAATATGAGAGAATTGAACGTCTTTAAAAATCAATACAGAGCCACTTCAGCATAAAACAAGAGGAGATTAATACTTAACTTGTCTGAAAAAGTGGAAGAGAGATGATGGAAAAAAAGTCTCTCCAGAGAGACTCAGTGGAATTTGAAGCTGCCTGTTTAATGTGAGAGGTAAAAGGTTTAAAATTAAAACCCCTCCCCCTCCATTAACTAGAAGCTAATGAGGTGCTGGAGAATTGGTGTAATTTGGCATGGAAATGGACTCTAATTTCTTTCTTTCTTTCTTTCTTTTTTTTTCTTTTTTCTTTTTTTTTTTTTTTTGTCTTTTCTTCTTTGCTATGCCTGGGAAATTTGTCAGCCTGATGATTCCTGCTTGAAAGGAAGCAGCCAGGTATTTTCTGCAAGAACAAAGGGATTTGTTGGTCCAACAAAAACTTCATTAAAAGACTTCGCAGTGCGAGTTGAGCGCTTTTTGCTGACAGTGTGGGTGAAGGTAGCATCCAGATTTAACAGAGTTCTTTCCTCTTACCCATTCACCTTCTTTCACCCACCACACGTGGTATGGCATCACCCGATGTCACACCAAGGAGGCAGAAATACGTTTTGGGGTATATTGAGAATGGGTTGGGCTTTTCCTTGGAGTCAGTTTGGGATCTTGAGAGTTGTGTGCTGGAATTACTGCGCTGGAGAGACCTGCGGCTGCTTCAGCCTTCCCAGAGCCCCTTTGGGACCTGTTGAAATAGGACAATAATGATTTGGTATTTAAGTTTAGATCTCAGCTCTTTGAAGAGCTACACGTGTGGTCTGTAGGTCAATATAGATGGTGCAGTGACGGCTGAACAGCTGTCAGGTCCTTCTGGGGTGAATTAATGTGGCTTGTTGGCAAGAATCACATTGCATGTATGTATTTTTATCTGACTTACAGTAAAATGCATAATGATTACGGTGATATTGTTTTGGGGTTTTTTGAATTTAAAGAATGCATGCAATTAGAGGTTAGGCTGAAACATTTCAGTCGAAAAGGGTCGAGCTAAGGTTGTGTTGATCACCTGAAGGGGGGTAGGTGGGGGGTAGCAGCGCGGGTGGCTGCTGTGTGCCAGATGTGCCTTTGCGAGCTGTTTGCTCACGAGCAAACACATTTATTACAGACTTTACCAGGAAAGCCTCAGGCACTGTTAATGATTGACTGCCCTGGCTAGAGCTTTCCAGGCAGCTCATACTTCATGGATTGTTGAAGCTGTCGCCCGATGGGTGAGGAGGAGAGGGCTGTTTTCATCCGTCTACAGGAGCAGGGTCCTGTCCCGATGGGATGCTCGTGCTGCACTTGGCTCCATGCGTGCCCCCCAGCAGGCTGCTGGTTTGCAGTTGGGATCTCCCAAAAGCCCTGAGCTGTCAGCTCTAACAATTTCCTAAGCTCTGGGGGTCTACCTGGCTGCCAGCTGGAGGTTGTGCTCCCTCTGCTTCTAACCAGCCTATTCTGGGCTGGTTAAAGCGTGCCCAGCGGATTGATTCCATGGGCTTGACCAGATGAAGTGATAAAATTATTGTAACTTAGAATCATAGAACAACCAGGTTGGAAGGGACCCATCGGATCTTCTAGTCCAACCATTCCTATTGAACACTAAACCTCAAGACCTCATCCACCCGTCCCTTAAACACCTCCAGGGAAGGTGACTCAACCACCTCCCTGGGCAGCCTATTCCAATGCCCAATGACCCTCTGTGTGAAAAACTTCCTCCTAATCTCCAACCTAAATCTCCCCTGGTGGAGCTTGAGGCCATTCCCTCTTGTCCTGTCCCCTGTCACTTGGGAGAAGAGGCCAGCTCCCTCCTCTCTACAACCTCCCTTCAGGTAGTTGTAGAGAGTAATGAGGTCTCCTCTCAGCCTCCTCTTCTCCAGGATAAACACCCTCAGCTCTCTCAGCCGTTCCTCATAGGTTCTGTTCTCCAGCCCCTTCACCAACTCTCTGAGCCTGGCTGTGAGGATAGGGGACACCAGTGGGTTTGGGGCAGACGCTGATGTTTCAGTCCTGTGAAGGGTCACCTTGTACACACCTACAGCAGGGGCTGAGTTTTCTAACCAGGAACATGCTCAAAATGCTGTAGCTAGCCCTGTGTCTAATTCCCGTGAAAATTAAACTCACAGAGGAGGTAGGTGAGATTGAGGGGGGGGGGGGGGGGGGCGAGAGACCCGGGTGCTTTGTCACCATGGCAACACAGACTTTCCAGGGAAAGGTGCTGAGATTGTGAAAGTAGATCATTTACAGTTTACTTAATTAAATATATATATATATATTTCCTGGAACAAGCTGTGTGCCGGTTCCCCTGGGTACGAGGCAAGCCAGAGGGCTTGTGCTGCCACACTGCTCCCAGTCCTAGCTCCGAACAAATCTGCAGCAGGGAGGGATGTTCACGCCTGGTATACGCACAGCAGGGATCTGGCTTGGCCCTGCTCAGAGCTGTCCTGGATAGGGAAGGATTTACTGATGTCCGAAAAAAGCAGAAGAAAACACTTGCAAAGCAGAAAAAAAAAAATCCCCAAAACCCTCTTTGCCTTGCAAGAGAGGAAAAAAAATGCCTTCCTTCTGTTTATATTTTAAAGGGGCAGGTTGCAATGGGACTTCACCCGGTGGAGAATCCCGTGTAGGGGTGACAGCAGGACTGTTTTCCTAAACTCATAGAATGGTTTGGGCTGGAAGGGACCTTGAGGATCATCCAACTCCCACTGCCAAGGGCAGGGACACCTTCTACTTGACAAGGTTGCTGAAGGTTTTAATGAAACCTTGGCATATCTGCCATCCTGGAGGTGTTTAGAAGACACAGAGGTAGGGACACCTTCCACCAGATGGGGTTATTCAAAGGTTTTCATGAAAACATTGGCATATGCGCTATTTTGGAGGTGTTAGAAGATGTGGAGGCAGGGTTACCTTCCACTGGCTGAGGTTGCTAGAAGGTTCTCATGAAAACCTTGGGATAATTGCCATCCTGGAGGTGTATAGAAGACATGGAGGCAGGGACACTTTCCACTGAATGAAGTTCCAAGTTTTTTTATGAAAACCTTGGGATACTCACCATCCTGGAGGCATTTAGAAGATGTGGAGGCAGGGACGCTTTCCACCAGATGAGGTTATTCTAAGATTTTCACGAAAACCTCAGCCTATTTGCCACCCTGGAGGCATTTAGGAGACAGAGAGGTAGGGACACTTTCCACTGGATGATGCTCAAAGTTTTTTTTATGAAAACCTTGGGGTAATCATAGAATCATAGAACAACCAGGTTGGAAGGGACCCATCGGGTCTTCTAGTCCAACCATTCCTATCTAACACTAAACCAAGTCCCTCAAGACCTCATCCACCCGTGCCTTAAACACCTCCAGGGAAGGTGACTCAACCCCCTCCCTGGGCAGCCTATTCCAATGCCCAATGACCCTCTGTGTGAAAAACTTCCTCCTAATCTCCAGCCTAAATCTCCCCTGGCGGAGCTTGAGCCCCCTCAGCATATCCACCATCCTGGAGGCACTTCGAAGACGCGGAGGCAGGGACACTCCACCGGCTGAAGTTATCCAAAGGTTTTCAGGGAAACCTCGGCACGTTTTCCGTCCCGGAGGCGGTTAGAAGAGCCGGAGTAAGGAGCCCTTCCCCGGCCGAGGTTGCAGGAGGTTTTTCGCTAAGCCGTGGGCATCCCCGCCGCGCTGGAGGCGCCGGGAGAGGCGGGGGCTCCGCGCCGTGCGGTGCTCCCGCGGTGCCCCTGGGCTGGCGCGGGGCCGGGGGCGGCGCGGGCGCGCGCGGGGCGGCGGGAGCGCGCGGGGCGGAGGCGGCGCAGCCTCCCCCGCAGGTGCTGGGGCGGCGGCGGCGGCGGCGCGAGCCGCGATGTCCCGGGCGGGCGGGGGGATGCGCGCCCGGCGGGCGGGGGTGCGGGCGGCTGTGGTGCTCATCGGGCTCCTGCACCGCTCCCGCCGGCACAGCAAGGAGAAGAGGTGAGGGGAGCCGGGAATGGCGGGGGGGGGGGGGGGGGGGGGGGACGGGACCGGTACTGATGGGCGAGGGGCAGCGGGGGTACCCGCACTGGGGGGTGATGGTGAGGGGCGCCCACACTGCTGAGTGAATGATGGGGTAGGGGGACACTCTCCCTTGTAAGTACCCGCGGGTACCCGTACTGATGGGTACTTCGGGAGGGTACCGGTACTAGTGGGCGAGGGATGGTGGGGGGCACCCTCCCTGGTAAGCACTAGTGGGTACCCGTATCGATGGGTACTGGTTGGTGATGGTGGGGGGGCACCCACTCTGATAAGTACTAGTGATGGGTACCCACACTGATGGGTGCTGGTGGGGGGCATCCTCACTGGTGGGTACTGGTACTGGTGGGTGATGGTGGGGGGCACCAGCGCTGCTGGATGAATGATGGTGGGGGACACCTTCTCTGATAAGCACTGGTGGGTACCTGTACCGATGGGTACTAGTAAGTGATGGTGGGGGGCACCCACTCTGATGAGTGGGTGATGGTGGGGGGCACCCTCTCTGATAAGTACTAGTGATGGGTACCTGCACTGATGGGTGCTGGTGGAGGGTACCCTCACTGGTGGGTGATGGTGGGGGGCACCGACGCTGCTGGGTGAATGATGATGGGGGGCACCCTCTCTGATAAGTACTGGTGGGTAACCACACTGATGGGTGCTGATGGGGGGGCACCCTCACTGATGGGTACTGGTGGGTGATGGTGGGGGGCACCCTCTCTGATAAGTACTGGTGATGGGTACCTGCACTGATAGGTGAATGATGGTGAGGGCCACCATCCCTGATAAGTACTGGTAGGTGCTGGTGGCGGGCACCCCCACTGATGGGTGCTGGTGGGGGGCACCCTCGCCCACCCCACAATGTTCAGGGCATGTGCCGGCAAGCACCCTGAATGTGGTCAGCCACAGCCCCCACTGCTTCTGCTGGGAAGGACCGTGAAGAACCGTTCTCTTCCAGGCATCGCCGCGTCCGTAGGATGGCTCTAACTCGGCTCAACAGCTTTGTCTCTTCACTGGGAACAGCTGACAAATGGTTTCATCTTTCATTGACGAAGCCACGGGATTGTACGTCGTGTTCAACTTTGTGTTTTGAGGAAATAGCCTGTTTGTGATATTGGGTTAGCTGGCATCTGCTCCGCGCGGCTCTGCTTCCCCCCGGCTCATTAAGGGGAGCTGCTGTTTGCTTCGGAGATTGACCCTGCTCTGATTTATGCCTGCGTCCTCGGTCAGGGAGTTCTCTCTCCTCCAAGACTGTGCTGCTCTGGCAACTTTGTTGTTAAAAATAGTAAGAAATATGCATCCAAACCTAGGCAGTGTGCATAGCGCTGGGTTGGGATGGAAGTGATGTGGGCATGGCTGCAGATCGAGGGTCCTTTGTGGTTGGTGTTTTTTTTTTTTTTTTTTTTTTTTTTGTGCTAAACCTATATGAATGAAGAATTGATTATTTGGAACCTTTATCGCGAAGTACTCCCCTCCATCCCTCAGTCTGTGAGTCTGGAAAATTAGAGTAAGATGACTGGGGATGAGGCTTTAGCTCTTCCCTCAGTGCATTTTTGGATCACAGAATCCATATCTCATTTTTTGGTGCTGCTGCTGTATAGGTGCTTTGCCTTGGACGACAGATGTCCTTGAAAGCAGGATTTTAGTGATGCTTTTGTGACTTTATGGTGGCTTTCCTGTACAGTTCGTGCATTGCTGTTGTTGTTTTGAGATATTTTCTTCTCCGTTGCTGGGGTTTTAGGGTAGATTGTCGAAGCTGAACAGTTGGAAAAAAGTGACCCACAGATCATGTTTTACCTGAGTGAGCAGGACAGACGATGCTCACTTGAGCTGAGTTGTGCCCTGGCTGTGACTCCTGCCCTTCCCTGTCCCTGACTGGGATGTGGGGTTCAGGGACTGGGTTGGAGGCTCCCCAGCAGACTCAGCTGTTCCCACTTCTGCTGTTGTTCCTTGGGTTTTGTCTTATTTTGCTCAGGTCTGCCCCTGTGGTAGCTCTACCTATGGGCCAGCAAGTTTTGGAGGGGCTGGCCAGGGGATGGCCAGAGCCCCTGTGCCCCCACAGTGCTTCATGGTCCAGGGCCTCCTCCACTTTCACATCTTGCATGTAGGGACCATCTGAGTGCTGGGAAGGTCTGTGGCACTGGTGGGGACCCGAATGTTGCTGCGAACATCATCCCTATTGAAACTCATCCGCCCTGTGCCTCAAAACACGGTAAGGAGGAAAAAGAATGCTTCACCAGTCACGCCGAGCAGGACCTTTCCCAAGGAGCCTTCCCATAGGTACCAGACTTCTATGAATGAGCTCAGCATGGCTCTTGAGGGCTGAGGAAAAATCTGGCTCTGAACTCTCACAGAAATCTGGCTGACGATGTGTGCGTCTCAGGAGGGGGGATTGTTTTTCTCTCCACTGTCACACTGAGCACAAACCCTCTCAGTGCAGTTCTTGCTGCGAGGTTTGCTGAGGACAATGAGAATCGTGCAGACATCTCGAGGGGAGAACAGGACCCTGAGGAGGTTTTTTCCTGTGTGCTGTGGACTGAGGAGTCTTCATGGGAGCAACTGCAAGAATTCAAGCGGTGCTTTACGGTGGCTGCTTCATCTTATGCAAGCCGCCTGGGCCATCAAAGTGACATAATCTGCAGGAAAAGGAAGGGACTGCTAGCGG
This sequence comes from Coccyzus lansbergi, assembly GCA_033558105.1. Classification (NCBI taxonomy): domain Eukaryota; kingdom Metazoa; phylum Chordata; class Aves; order Cuculiformes; family Coccyzidae; genus Coccyzus; species Coccyzus lansbergi. The sequence continues at coordinate 667,991 of JAUMJK010000744.1, read as the reverse complement.
CATCGTCAAAAGGGACTCTGTTCCTCCACCTGCTCCTGTTTTCTTTTTTTTCCCTCCTACATTCAGTCTTTGTTCTGCGTTTGCAATTGAATTTTGTTTTACATGAGCCATATGCAAGGCTGGCAGGATTGGTGGCAGCTGCAGAATCCCTGGTGGCCCATGTCCCTGCCTTGTTAGCAGCCCAGCAAAGTGCAGCACATCCAGTGAGCTTCACCAAACTCCCCTCGTAGAGCCGGACTGATGCTTCCCCTACTCCCTCTGCCCACAATCAAACTATCCATGCCTGTCCTGGGTGCTTGGGCTGGAGGGGAGAAGCAGTAATGTGCTCCAGAAGCTGGAATCTGGGGAGCTGCAGGCTCTTTCTGGCTCCAGGTCCACTCCAGAAGCCTGGGATTTGCAACTGGATATTTTAATCTATATTTTCCTGAATGTCCCATCTGCAAACCGTGTGTGGCCGTCCTCTCACAGGATAAAGCCAGTGGATGGGTGTGAGTGAACCGCTCCAGTCGCTTAGCAGTTTTGGTGTAGGCAACTGGAGATAAGGCAAACATCTCTTATTGTCGCTGTTGATTTACTTGTTAGTTCAGCAAGGGCAGCTCATAAGTTGGACTGTCTCCTGGAGCCACCGAGTGAAATCTTTGTACTGCTGAGGTCTATTTTAATTCCACTTTGTTTCAGTGAGTTGTTCACTGGAGCAGGATTCTATGCATTTTGGGACTCTCCCCTTCCTGTCTGCCTCCCACTCTGGCTCAGGTACTCAGGTGGAGACAGCATCCCCTTCGTCCTTTGGTGTCAGTTCTGCCTGTGGTTGGAGACGCTGTTCTCTGTAATTTGCAAATTATTGAATCAGCTCAGAAACAGCTGCCCAAGGCTTGCAGGCTTGTGTTTGTCAGGAATCGGATCAGACGTGCCTTCTGGTTTCAAAAGATCCATGAGTGCTTTGGCTGGTTTACCCAAATGCTGTGGGAAATCACTGCTTTCTCGACTCCTGCAAGCGAGACCAGACAGCAAAATTTGTAAATGATAAAAACCTCGTTGCACCATTATTTGCATGTGGAGACAGATTTTTCTAGGCAGACTGAGTGAGAAGTTTCTTGACCGATAGGAAGGGACCTGGTGGCTGTAGAGGTGGAGGCGAAGCAGGATGGACAATGCACAACACAGAACTGATCCCACAGCCAGCGCATGGAGCACTGACCCACATAACTACCGCAGGTAGCACGAGTGTGGGACACTCCGAACTTTTCTCAACAATATACTAGGTGTAATTAACGCTAAACTCATTGGCAGTTAAATGTCACCTTGCTCTGAGAAGGGCTTTGGTGCCTGCTTTGTTGGAGCTGTGCAGCTGGGGACGCTGTGTGTGCACACTGGTGCAGGCTGGCAGTTTGCAAATGTCATTTGTTGCAAGAAATCTAGATGAGAAAAAGCTGCACTTTTTATTCGCTCGCATTTAGGCTCCGAGGCACGAAGGCAATGCTTCAGGGCAGGGCCAGCCTGAGCCCAGGACATAATGGGGTACATCACTTTTTATCTGTGTGGGGGCTCTGCCCTGTGTTTATTTAAGCCTCGGAGCCCTGGCAGCTTCACAGCACGTGGCTGGGAGGAGGAAACCTGGGTCCAGGGTGGCTGTGGAGCCCTGGAGTTGTCTGAAGTCGGTGGGAGCCCTGCAGCAGTGCGTGTCCTCTGCAGGCGTCCTCCCCGAGATGAGTGATGATGCAGCGAGATCTTGCCTGCCTGGAGTGCCCGGGATTGGATGGAGAGCTTTTCAAAGTCAGAGTAAGGTGCCTTGTTCAGGCACTGACTGCAGATTTCCAGGTGTGAAATCTCAGCGCAGTGCCCTTGTCGGAGGAGCTGGGTGGCAGGAGCTCGGTCCCAGCTGTGCACTCTGAGCTGCCCGTGGCAGTGGGGATGGAGAGGAGCATCCCACAGAGAGAAGGCAAAACAGCTTGGGCACCAGTCCCACCACCCGCCCCATGTAGGGTTTTAACCCATGGTGACGTGAAGCTGAACAGCAGTCCAGAAGCACAGTCCCCTGTGACAACTTGGGACGCTGGGCATTGAATATTAAATAAACTAAAAACGGAACAGCTGGCAAGGTGATGCCCATCAAGGACAAAAAAAATGATGGCTCCAAAAATAGAGGCTGTTAATTTACAGGAAAATCTTTGCTGTCCTTCTCAAGGATACAACACTTAGGCTGAACTTGTTGCTGCAAGAGTTTTGTACCTCCTTGGGCCAGATTTCATCTACAGAATTAAGCATAAGCATAAAGGTAACCTGCAGTGTTCCGTGTTTGATTTACACAGCGTAACAAAAGGTGGAGCTAACCACTTAGTGCGAAACGCTTTGCCGTGTTGGATAATGTGTTGATGTCTTCCCTTCCCACGCGTAATTTATACGAATGCACCGTGTCAATTTAAAGCCTGTCTGGTAAATCAGAGGAACAAACCCAGAAAGTGGGATGCATTAGAGGTTTTTCATTAGGCTTTAGGCTGAGAAAGTGGGAGGGAAGTGTGCGCCTGGAGCCAGGGCTCTGGCTGGGAAAGTTTGGGGAGACTGGAAGCCCTGGCTCTGGACTCAATGGGACATTTTAGTTGAAAATTTAGTATGGTAACAGTTTACTAAATTCAGGATATGAATTTATAGGTACTTCTATGATGTAGTTGAGGTTGAGACTTCGCCTGTCCTTGCTGTGTTGGGAACTTGCCAGTGCCCACAAGCTTAAGATGCGGAGGGAAATTCCTCCCTTTCTCCCCATCGAGGATAAGTGGTGGGAGCAGCCCTGGACACATGGCTGATGCCTTCCTGGGGGCCTGGTGGCAGCAGGGCTCCCCCAGGGCACATCCCCAGCCCTGGGAGGGGAATGGGACCCGAGCTGGCATGCCAGGCCTGATCATAGAATCATAGAATCACCAGGTTGGAAGAGATGCACTGGATCATCGAGTCCAACCATTCCTATCAAACACTAAACCACGTCCCTCAGCATCTCGTCCACGCGTCCCTTAAACCCCTCCAGGGAAGGTGACTCAACCCCCTCTGTGAGCAGCCTCTGCCAGTGCCCAGTGATCACGCAGGCTCCATTGGGGAAACCCTGAAGTTGGGCCTGTGTAACTACATTAAGGTATTTCCTTAATTAGATTTACTAAGTGTGTAGGATTCTAATTCTTTCTTTTCCTTCTCTCTTAATTTGCCTAATGAGAACAATGAAAAAATAAAATTACAAAAATGATGCCTGCGGTGCCTTCCGGGAAGGCCAGTCTCCAGCTCTGCAGCTTGGAAGGATGCTCTTGGCCATCCCCTGCCCTGTGGCCAGGACGTGCTTGGGCATGTGGGGACTGGGTGAAGCAGCCGGCTGCCTGCCAGGCACTGGGTGCTGCCTCTGGGGAGCGTGAGCAGCGCTGTAACCTTTGGTTATGTTATCGATCCCTGAGTCGTGTGTCTGCCATGGTGCCAGGGAGAGGCAAGTGCAGAGTGATCACAGAGACCGATTATTGGAGCTGTGCTGTGCCAAGGCCAGGCTTCAGCTCATCATGCTGTTCCTGCTATCCTTCCCCACCCTGTCCTCTCCCCTGCTTCCTAATTGCCCTCTTGCGTCGTGTCTGTGGTCAGGCTGCTCAGGCAGGAGGTGTGTTTTCTTCCTGCACTGTGTCATCTTGGTGTGGGACTTAAAATCGTAGAATAGTTTGGGTTGGAAGGGACCTTAAAGATCATCCAGTTCCAACCCCTCTGCCTTGGGCAGGGACACCTCCCACTAGACCAGGCTGCCCAAGCCCCATCCAACCTGGCCCTGAACATCTCCAGGGATGGGGCAGCCACAATTTCCCTGGACAACTGGGCCAGTGTCTCACCACTCTCACGGTGAAGAAATTCCTCCTTATGTCCAGTATAAATCTGCCCCTCTCCAGTTTATCATCATTGCCCCTTGTCCTATCACTACAAGCTTTTGTGAACAATCCCTCCCAGCTTTCTTGTAGCCCCTTCAGGTACTGGAAAGTCGCTATAAGTTCTCCTTGGAGCCTTCTCTTCTCCAGGCTGAAGATTTGGTGGAAGAGCTGCCAGCCTTTCAGGAAGGCTATCACAGAGTGTGTGATGCTGTGGGAGGGTCTCAGCCCTGGGCTGGGGGGCAAGAGAGACCATCCTTCTGTGTGGTGGAGCAGTGATGCTCACACTCTGTGGGCCGCCAGCATCCCCTGGTTGGCTGGTCCTCATCTTTGCAGGGAAAACCTTGACGTGGCTGAATGTCCTGGGGCTGCTTCCCATGACCCCTATTGTGGGTGGGAGCTCGGTGCTGGCACTGCAGGTGACCACAGCGACGGTGCCAGGCAGATACACGTAGCCCTGGCGCCAGCCTGGGGCTGCTCTGGGCACCCTCTAGCTCTGGCATCATCTGCAGGGGAGATCCCTGGGGGACTCTTCTCCGTGCGAGCGTGCTAGTGCATGCATAAAGACGTGCTGATCTTTCTCATGATTCATTTATCATCCCGTGAGGGTAATCTGTTTGGGAATTAGGCTGATGGCCCTTGACCCCATAGCTGATGGCAGACTGAATCATCCGAGTCAGTGGTTGCAGTTTAACGTAACATATTTCCAGTGCGTGGAGGCTAATTACAAGCGATGGCTGGTGAATGGGTTTGTTTTGCTCTCCCTGGAATTGCAGGAGCGGTTGCAGCAGTTTGGCCCCAAAGAAGCAATCAGCATGTGACAGAGGAACACGTTGTTAAGTTGTGTGAATGATTTTATAATACTTAGAATATGATGCTATGGCAACCTGTTACAAATCCCAGATCAAATCGAATTATTTGTGTGCATCCCTGTAACTTTAATCTTTGCATAGTCTGATACATTTTATGCCTTTGAGGCCACTGTGCAGATTAGTGCAATCAGGCAGAGCTCAGGGTTTAAAGCAAGGAGAACAGAGGATGAGTGGTTTGCTCCAGATCAGGCTGTGCTTTAGTGCCCTAGAAAGTCAAAGAGTAAACAGTAAAAAATCTGTCATCCTCGGCATTTTTTCAGCAGTGGTATCATGGTGAGTTTGTGGAGAGGAAAAGGGGAAAAAGCTTGATAAACTGTACTGGTGGGCAAAATGTGAATCCTGCTATTACCATACACAGTCCCAGGTAATTTTAGTTAATTTCTTGCGTTGAATGACTGGAAGATACCAATAGCTTAATTGAGATGTAACAATGTAAGGCAAATTTGATCTATTCTGCTTTAAAAAAAAGAAAGCAAAAGAGGTATATATTGGATTAATGTACTATAAAATGTCAGTCCTTGTTCTGGATTCGTGTCTGGACACAAACTGCTTGGGTATTTCCCCCAGTGACTGGGGCTGCAGTTGCATTGCTGACACTGCCTGGGAGGTGCTCTGTGGCCGTAACGGTGCTGGAAGCTGCTGGTCCTGCTTTGCTTTCACTCCTTGCGGCAGTGGGGAAGCTTTATCCTCCACTCGTTGCAGCCTGGAGGCCACCTTCTTCTACCTGTGGCTGCCTGCACCTCAGGAGGAGCCAGGTGGGATTGTCTGAGCCCAAGGGGAAGAAGGCCCTACTGCCTGCATCGCCCCAGGCTCTGAGAAGTGCAATTAGTAATTAATTACAAGAGCCAGATAATTTGGCATCTGAGCCCAATCCCTACATGCCAGTGGCCAGTCTCACACTGCCTGGCATCAGTGTATTGTCCTACCTCACACCATGTAGGAGAAGTCTGGCTGGAAAGCTGCCTGCAGGAAAAGGACCTGGGGGTGTTGGTTGACAGTGACTGAACATGAGCCAGCAGTGGCCCAGGTGGCCAAGAAGGCCAATGGCATCTTGGCTTGGATCAGGAACGGTTTGACCAGCAGGTCCAGGGAGGTTATTCTCCTTCTCTACTCAGCACTGGTGAGGCCGCTCCTCGAATCCTTTGTTCATTTCTGGGCCCCTCACCACAAGAAGGATGTTGAGGCTCTAGAGTGAGTCCAGAGAAGAGCAACAAAGCTGGTGAAGGGGCTGGAGAACAGGCCTTATGAGGAGCATCTGAGAGAGCTGGGGGTGTTTAGCCTGGAGAAGAGGAGGCTGAGGGGAGACCTCATTACTCTACAACTACCTGAAAGGAGGTTGTGGAGAGGAGGGAGCTGGGCTCTTCTCCCAAGGGACAGGGGACAGGACAAGAGGGAATGGCCTCAAGCTCCACCAGGGGAGGTTTAGGCTGAACTTTAGGAAAAATATTTCATGGAAAGGGTGATTGGGCACTGTCAGAGGCTGCCCAGGGAGGTGGTTGATTCACCTTCCCTGGAGGTGTTTGAGGGACGGGTGGATGAGGTGCTGAGAGGTTTAACAATTAATGATTGGACTCGATGATCCGGTGGGTCTTTTCCAAACTGATGATTCTATAATTCTGTGATTCTATGGTGATGCCCCCTGTGCTCTGCTGGGTTGGTCTTACATCTCTGGGACAGGTTTATGAGTTTGAACTCCAGCCCTGAATTTCTCATAACGTCCTGCTGATGTTCCTCTGGCTACAACCGAAGTCCATTAATTCTCTGTCCTGGGTCATGGACTCATGAGAACTATTGATCTGTGTTCTGTTGGTCCCTGTTTTATTCTTGGTCAGAGGTGCTGCAGCTCCCTGCTTCTCCTGTCTCCTTATGTGCAAGATGTTAATGGCACTGACTGGCAGCTGGCAGCACCCCCAACCAAATCTAATTGTGCTGGACACGGGCTCCGAGGCACCGCCGGCTCCAGCTGCTCTTTACTGCTCTGCCGTAAAGCCGGTCCCACGGCGGCTGGGAGAGATGCCAAATCCCTGGTCAGGGCCATCGCGCTGCAAAGGGCAGGCTGGGATCCTGCAGCATTACCTTCCACACCTACCATTAGTAGGGATGCAGTCAAACAGCTGCTCCTTTTCTCTTGCAGGCAAGGCTGGGGTTGTGCACACACTGTTGCACCAACAGTCCTGTAGAGAACTTGCCTACAGAGCCCACAGCATCCCAGCAGCATCCTCACTGCACGAGATCAAGTGTCAGAGGAGGTTGTGTGTGCATCCTCGGGCGGGAGCTACGTGTTTTGGAGAGGGTCCCAGCAAACATCAGTACCCGGCTGCTGTGCGCGCCACGCTGTGCCGTGCCATCCCAGGCCAGGCTGCTACAGGGACCAAACCTTGTTACTGTGAGATAAACAGTTTGGCATTTTGGCCCAGTTTCTGCAGGGCTAACCTGGCAGGGATGCGAGGAAACTAAATTATGTCTCAGATTTTCTGACTCCCAGAGTAGCATCTGGCAGTACTGCCGGGAGCTACTTGGTTGTCTGCCTGGGAGCTGTTGGTGTAAAAGGGACAAGGTACTTTTATCAGATAGATAACCAAGGGTTTAGAGGCTTGGGGGGCTTTTGTGTGATGTCTTTAAGGCACTGCCATGGCATGAGGGCTGTTCCTGGCCTCCATGGGGTCTTGTGTCCACATGGCACCTTTCTCTGTCTCCAAATTCAGTGTCGGTGCCTTCACCCAGGCCCTACCAAACCCACACTGGGCTCTTCCTGAATTTTATATCACTATTTCCAAGCCAGAAACCTCCTACACCATTCCTGGTGCTCAAGCTGCTGATCGGAGGATCCTGATGCTGATGGGAGGCTGATCGGCTGTGGATCCTGCCCAGGGAGAGGATACCACATGGAGGGAAGCTGTGGGGATGGGTTGTCATAGAAACTCAGCCCTGCTGTCCCCACTCTGCTGTCCGGCGGGACTCAGCACCACACGGTGCCGCAGCCGGGCTCCAGCTGGCTTCTGGAGAGGGAGCCCAGGTACTTGGTGGGTCTCAGCCTGCCCTGTGCACAGGGCTCTTCAGATGACTTTATCATCCTTCTGTGTGATCCGTTTGTGTTTTTCTCACATTCGAGATATTTTTTTACAGACAGCCTGCACGCCTGCGGCTTTGCCAAGGAAGATAAGCCCTTATCTTTCACCTCATACTCTGGCGTGAGGCACAGGGAAAGCTGACGTGCCTGTGTTTGGTTTTTCAGGAAACAGGAGCTGCTGAACAGCACGGATGTGACGGTCCCAGAGCGACCACTGTCCCCTCCTCTCACTGCCCCGCCGACCATGAAGGTGAGTGTGCGGTGATGCCGTGTTGGGCTGTGGGCACGTGGTCCGGCCAACGTACCCATTTTGGAAACTGAAGCTGGTGAGGAGCAGCACTTCCAACGCAGCGGCTGTACGGATTTGGGCTGTTCCGGAGGGAGCAGCAGTAGGTGGTTTCTGGAGTTCAGCCTGCAGCTTGTTCAGACACCATCAGCGGCAGCCGGCGTGTGTGCCAATGAGCCCCATCCTGCACGGCCACTCGTGTTATGCAATCAGCAGTAGCAATGCCAAGTAGGGTGCAGAATCCCAGTGCTGGTATCCTTCTAATAAACCTCCTTGGGTGCTGTAGTGGGTGGCTGCGTGCCAATACGAGGCATGTGGCACATCCCTTTCATGCAGGCACTGCTGACGGGGTCTGACCCACCACTCAGTCCTGCCGGAGACCACTCAGCTGCTGCCTTTTGTCAGGGCAGAGGTAGGAGGTTGCAGGACACAATACTTCTCCTCCTGCTCTGCCCGTGCCAGGCGGCTTCTGCAGGGCTCTGCATCCTTGTAGTTTTCCCAAACCCAGGGGGAGAAGGCCATGAGCAACCTGGTCAGACCTCAAAGGTGGACCTGCGTGGCTTGAGATTGACTGGGCACCTCCCAGCTCACAGTTATCTTGCTCAGGTGAGAGGGGAGTGTGCAGCCCTGTGCTCAGCAGGACGATGCAGAGAGCTGGAATGGTGACCTGGGGCAAAGCTTTAGAGTGAATTTGGCTAAACAGGATAAAATACAACAGGGATTCACCAAAAAATAGCTTCTGTTGGAGTAATCTGAGATGTTTCTGCGATACCAGAGTTTCCAGACAAAGGCAGTTGTAGCTCTTCTCCCTGGGTTGCTGCAGAGCGCTCAATATGCTGCCATCTGGGAAATTACTCATTAAGCTGGAGAAGATGAGATGGATGTGAGGATAACGAGGTGGCTGAGAACTTGCTTAAATGGTTGTTAAGAGCAAGTGGGCTTGAAAATAGAGTATTGAGTTGGAGGAGTTTATTAGTGGAGCCTCTGACGATTTGGCTTATTTAGGGATTTTTGTATGACCTGAGTGCACAAAGCAGGGAGGGGCTGACACAATTCACTGGTGACACAAGCACTTCATCAGGCTGTGGGGATTGTGGTCCAAGTTTGAAGCCTGGAGTGATGGAAGGAGTGGGGATGTGTTTCTGGGGAGAGTCTACTGGCAGTGGGGTGTTGTCCTGGGGGCACCATGAGATGTGAGAGGAGAGGAGGAATCCTGCCCGCAGGGTGTACCTGGGACGGGCAGTGTGTGGTGTGTGGGAGGTGCTGGCTTGCCAGCAGCAGAGTGTGCTTCCCAGTCCTTGTGCCAGCAGTGTTCCTGACTGGCCTTGGGCTGATGCCCAAGAAGGAGAAGCCAAAGCGCTTGCACTATTTACCAGCTCTGGAGGACAAGCAGTTTCCTGGGGTGGTGTTGGGATAGGCAGCTCTGCAAGCACCTTAGAGGTTTTTCACCTTGGGGGTGTTGCTGCATCCCGTGCGGGGATGCCCAGTGGCCGCCTGCCCATGCACTGCTGGGAAGTGGTGAGCGTCTGTGTTTCTTGCATGGGCTGAACAGGGCGAGTGCCATAGCTGCTCCAGCATCCTGTCCCGCTCTGCTCCTGCAAGAGCGAACAAATTGTTGGTGCTGTTTATTTTGCTTTGCAAGAAGGTGATAAATTGCTTGGTAACACCTGGCTGGAGTTCTGGTGGGACTTACTGTGAGCCTGAGTGCTGCAGCCCCGCAGTGTCCCTGGGCTGCTGCTGTGCTCCTTCATGCCTTCCCAGGCAGCACCTGCAGCCTCAGAGGTTCTGCCTTCGTCCTCATCATATTTTAAATGGAAATTCTGTCTTTTAATGAACCTGTGAGCTGGGTGGGCTGAGCCTGGCTATGCAGGTGTGGTGGTCCCCATGCCAGGATCTCCTCCCTGCCCTGGTGGTGCTGCAGGAGAGATTGTGGAGGGTGAGAACCCAGTTATGTTGTAGGCAGCGGGTAGTTAAGACTTTTCACTGATCTTTAAACATCAGTTCAAGGCTTCCCTCAGCAGGGGAAGCTTGACACAGAAACCTGTGGAAAGCCTGGCATTGAAAAAGTGTGTAGATGCTACTCCATATGCTTCAGGTACCATAAGCTTCCTAAAAGCAAACATTGAGTTTTTTCCTTTGTGCATCTCAAGGATGACTATTCCTTCTTGCATCATAAGCCACATGGGTTAGTCTTGCTGTGCGTGCTGTGCTGGCTGTGGCTTTGACTGAGGACATGCTGGGGGTCCAGTCTCCATGGTGAGGCTGGAGGCTGCCTGTTTCACTGTTGCTTCATTTTATGATCATGTAATTAAAGCAATTAAAAGGCGATTACTGACTTGTTCTGCTTTACAGCAGGATTTAAGGGCTCCAGAGTCTTTTGCAGATGGTACAGGTTGTCCTTTCGGAAGGGCGAGACAGATCCTCTCTTCCTCTGTCCCTCAGTCCCTGCAGTGCTGGCGATGGCAGAGCTGCCTGCGCTGGTGCCCAGGCTGAGCCGCAGCAGAGGAGGATCCTGCATCTTTGCTAGATGCAAGGAGCTCCAGAGGTGCCAAACAAAATGAAATCCACATGGTCTTCAGGGCAGGGTCTGTAGGCCACTAGGTTTTGTTTGTGTGTCTGTTTGCCTGGAGCTTCCCTGCGCATTTACTGCCACTTTGATCTCAGCTGCCATCAGCTCTTGGAAGGTGAATGCTGAAGACCTATTTACTGGCATTTAAGAGATGGATCTGGAGGTGCCTGAGAGAAGAGGTGTTAGAGATTATGGAGCCATCAGCTTAATGAAACATAGGATGACTTTGAGGTTGGGAGCCAGAGACCTGGTCCTTCTAGAGACATTGCTCAGTCCCCTGACCTTTGTGGGATGCTGGGTGGTGGCTTAACGCTAATGCAGACAAACCTGTGATGAGACGTTGCACATCATGACTGTGTTGAATCAATATCCTCAGTTACTCATCCTGCTCTGCTCCTGGTAGACTTTAAGGTACTTCCCAGAGATCTCTGCAAGACTTGGTGTCACAGAGAGGAATGAAGTGTATATACAGGAGGTGGGAGTGGGGACAGGAGCGAGTCCCCAGCAACTGGGAGTCCTCATGCTCTGGTACAACCATGCAGGCATTTTGGCCAAAGCAGTTGTGTCCTGCCTCCTCCCCAGGTGCTTTTGGGATGGGAAGACCCTGTTGATGCTGTGCTTAGTCTGCAGCTTGGGTGTTAGCAGCTTGAGTTGTCCTGAGCTGACTCTGAGCTGATTCAAGGTTGTGATTTGTTCAACTCTTTTGGAAGGGCTATGGCCTTTTTTTTGTGTAAACAGATTTCCAGCTGGAGGTGTCAGATTTTCTGTTTCCTGTCCAGTGCCTGGTTCCCACTCCAGCTGTCCCATGTGAGTGTCCTCCTGAGGGGTGCAGTGCATCCCTCCAAATGGCTCTGCATCCCAGCAGGTGTCTGCCCGTCCCCTGCCAACCCTCACCTGCTTCCTGCCCAACCTGTTTGGGGCACTTTGCCTCCCAGGGGAGCCACCCTTTGAAATAACAAAGCAGCAGGTGCCTCTGGCTTGGAGAAACATTAACGAAGGGAGGTGTCAAAGCTTGGGAGGGATGGCCGGGCTGGCGCTTGGCTGCTCTCACTGGGTGCCTGTGAGGAAAGCTGGTGGAGGCAGGAGCTGTGGCTGCGTGGCTGATGTGGGGGGGGGATGCCAGGACGATGATGGATTTCTTACGGGGCCTGGTGAGTGCTGTGTGACTCGGGGAGAGGTACTGGACTCCATCCCAGGCAGCTCCTTCCTGGTGCAAGGGTTTTCTTTCTGGGTGTCATTTTCTTTGGAAGCCTTCAAAGCAGGCGCTCATTGGCTGTGCGGCAGCTTCTGCTCTGAGTGCTCCTCGTCCACAGGTACCTACTCCCTAAATTCACCCCCAGGATGCTGGGGTGGTTGAACAGGCACTGGGTGCTTCAGCTGGCTCAGCTTTGGACCCAGGATCTTGCCTGGTGCTGAAGGCGTGGAATTGTGTACTTTTCTGAGCTGAAACTGTGGGATGTGACTGTATGTCCCCTCTCGTGCCACCCATGTAGTACACTCAGTGCTGAGGAGCGAGGACAGGTGAGCAGGAAAGGAATAGCAACTGTACTATTTTGGGTTCTGTTGTCTTTCTAAGGTCGTTAGGACGTGCTTCTGGGCAGGTTTGTTCTGCTGAAGGTGGCAGGGGAATGGCTGGCTGCTCTGGGCTGGCCTTTGGCTCCATTTAAGAGGCAGATGCAGGTTTAGTTTGGAGCAGTCTCAGCGACCCAAACAGGGCGAGTGTAACCTTCCCTGCCAGCTGAGCCCACGCTGGGTGACATTGCTTCCTGCCAGACGGGATAAAGCTGGAATTGTCTCCACTATAAATACCAAAATATTTGTGGCCCAGTAAAGCTTGGCTTTGAGTATGCATAAATCCCCAAGGGGTGCAGTCTGTCGTCTGCTTTATTAACTACACGTATGTGTTCTCTGTTGGAACGTGCTCTAGCAGGTGGATCCGGTGCTGCGGTGCGGTTTGGTTCTCTGGTCTGGCTGGAAACTGTTTTAATTGACTCAAAGAGCATTTGTCCATCACAGAGATCTGAAGATAAACCGGAATCTAAAACCAACTCAAAATAAGGAAAAGCCTTTTTAAAGTGCTCTGGGCACAGAGCTTTTCTGAGCCCAGGGTTTGTTTTAACTCCTGTAGGTGCTCTAGATAAAAATGGGGCATATCTCAGGCTGGAAACATGGCCAGGGCTGCTTCCGTGCCACAGCGTCCCTGCCCGTGCTGGCAGTGTCTTTCCCTGTCCCAGCTGGTGCCACCGAGGGTAGTCACTAGTCTGCTCATGCCATAAAACTAACCTTCACTCACCACATTTATTAAAAGAAAATCTCTCTCGGGTTTTCCCTTGGTCTTTGTCTGATTTTAATTTCTTCATCTGCTTCTGTTTTTTTTTTTTTTTACCTCTCTCTCTTTTCTTGTCTTTAGAGAAAAACAGTGTATTCTAAGAGCTCACTCAGTATCACCCCCTACATGCTATTCTCTTTAGCACCAGGAGTCTTTCTGCACCAAATCTCTCATCCCTGCCCCGTGAACCATTTCTGCTAGCCAGCAGCATCGGAGCTGCTGCTAATCCTGCTCTCCCTCCTGGACTGGCAGCATCTGCTGTGGCTGCAGCCTCTCTGGGCCCCATGAGCCGTGAGCCCATCCTCTTCAGCTGGAGCATGGCAGGTGGCAGGGAGCAAGTACAGGGGAGAGGAGAGCGGGGGGAATATGGGGGAGAGGAGGGATGGGGCTGTTGCTTCACGTGTCCAGAAAAACCACTTACTGGTTTATTGGGAGTGCCCTAGTTTTTACAGCCATAGTTTGACTAGACAATTTATTTGTGTATATTTGAGAGCAGGAAAAGCTGGGTGAGGAATCAGGATTGTCCGGCTGGGGTTCAGCAGCTGCTGTGCCACAGGGGCTGCATCCAAACATTACAGCAGGACTGAGGGAGAAAGGCAAGCTGGTACCTGCTGAGCCCAAAGCAACTCAGGGATGCACTGGCCACCATCAGAACTGCGATTGCTTTGGGCAGGTAGGTAGATCAGGGCAGGAACAAGGGTTCTTGAAGTTCCCCCTTGCTGGGGGGATGCTTGGCTGAGCAAGACAGATGTGGTTTTAACATCACTCCTGGAGAGCTGGCAATGGCTCTTCCTGGTGAGAGCTTGGTTGTTGTACCTGAGCCCTAGTGCTAAGCATTTCCAAAGGTGCAGGAGCTCATGCCTGTATGCCCCACGTGTGCTCGTGGGGCTGGAAAGCACCATGGCACTGGCATGGCTGGAGCTGGGCAGCAGCATGCTGGGGGGGAGCAGGACGAGCTCCCTGGCTGCAGGGTCGGGCTGCTCTCCAGAGGAATGACACAGGATTTTTAATTGGAGCCTGGGGCTCGCTAATCTCTTTAGTTTGTTTGGCAAGTAGGCCGTTAAACCTGCACAGGGCAACCCAGCACTGCTGGCAGCAGCACTTCTGGTGTTTCCACAGCCGGTGAAAGGCAGGGACCAAGGCTTGCATCTTGCAAGGTAAAGGGACATGGGGAGGGTTGCGGTAGGTGTCTCGTTTGCCAGTGTTTCCTTCTCTTGGATTGTCAATTTGAGCCTGTTTTGTTTCAAAACAAGCTGGTTTGTGTGCATAGGCCCTTTCCTACTGAGAGACCTGCTGGTGGGCTGTAGGAGCCAGGGCACACGTACCAGTCCCTCTGCCCACCATAGGACCGGCTCTGGAGAAGAGGAGGCTGAGGGGGGACCTCATTGGTCTCTACAACTACCTGAGGGGAGGTTGTAGAGAGGAGGGAGCTGGGCTCTTCTCCCAACTGACAGGGGACAGGACGAGAGGGAATGGCCTCAAGCTCCACCAGGAAAGGTTCAGGCTGAACATTAGGAAAAAAAGTTTCACAGAAAGGGTCATTGGGCAGTGGCAGAGGCTGCGCAGGGAGGTGGTTGAGTCACCTTCCCTGGAGGTGTTTAAGGGATGGGTGGACAAGGTGCTGAGGGACATGGTTTAGTGTTTGATAGGAATGGTTTGACTCAGTGATCCAGTGGGTCTCTTCCAACCTGGTGTTCTATGATTCTATGATTCTGCCCCACGTCCTTGGCAAGTCCCATGTCTACCGGGTGCCCTACTGCACTTGGCAGCTGTCTGGGTTTTCTCCCCACCTGATCTCTGGCAGTCAGCACCCAATGCAGAGAAATGGTGCAGTGAAGGAGCACAGCTGCTGTGGGTGCTCCTCTTCCCTTCCTGCTGCTGAGCTGTTCCATGCCCCATGGGGCAGGATTGCATCAATGTCTTTGCTCTCCCTTTGGCATCCCCAGCCTGTGTGGCTCCCGCAGAGAGCTGGGAAACATTGAGCTTAGAGACCTGAGAAAACACTCAGGGGTCAAAAGGAACCCAACCAGATTGTCCAGTTGATGGTGCCAACACTGCTGTGATTAGAAAAAGAAATGGTTAAAGAACCATTATCATAGAATCAGAGAATCACCAGGTTGGAAAAGACCTCTTGGATTGTCGAGTCCATCAGTCTGCCACTAAACCATGTCCCTGAGCACCTCATCTACCTGTGTTTTAAACATCTCCAGGGATGATGACTCAACCCTCTCCCTGGGCAGCTTGTTCCGGAAACTGATGACCCCTTCTGTGAAATTATCAAACTGTATGCAGAGTGGTTGGGAAATTGTTGGGGCTGAGTGTTACTGGTGATGGTGAACTGCAGCAGCAGAGCTCTGAGTCAGGCTGCACAAGAGCTGCTGTGGCTTACAGGCACCTGCTTGTGAGCAGGGAGTGGGACAAGCACTGCAGCATCTCTTGGACAGTCTTCACAGACTTCATTTGAAATGAGGTAGAGAGCTGGAGGAGTTAGGGAGGTGGAAAGCTGCTGCCGCTTGCTGCTCCATGCAGTGCCTGCAGCTGTGTGTGGCACTTGGTGTGGGATGGCCATCAACCCCAGCAGCCCAGGGTGGCTTTGAGGCTCTGTTCCTGCCCAGTGATGAGACTGGATGGAGTATGTCAGAGTCAGCACACCATTGGTTATAGGTAGATTCTCTTCTTCCCATTCCTGTTGAAGGCCAGAGACAGAGTGCTCAGAATGGAGTCAGGGGTCCTGTGACCCTGCCTTGATGTGGCTTGGACTGGCTTGCCTTGTGTCTGTTTGTATTGACAGGCGATTGCCTTCTTTTCTTTTTCAGTCGGCAGAATTCTTCGAAATGCTGGAAAAAATGCAGGTGAGCAGCACTGTGCATGCCAGTAGCGCGGGATGCTCCCCACCTGTCTGAGGCTGCAAGGACAGAGATCCCACAGCACCTCAAGCATTAATGTACTGGGAGGTCTCATAGAACCATAAAGTGGTTTGAATTGTTGCTGAAGTGTCAAGAGCTGTGTGAGCCTGGCTGTAAGGGCATGGCAAGGGTTCTCTAGCTCAAACTGTGCAGAAGAGACCTGCACAGAAACGCCCCAGCATGCTGTGGGGAGAGCAATGGTGTTGGTAGCATCTTCCTCCAAGGTTGTTCTGCATTGCCCCAAGCAGTTTTGCTGAAGGTTTAGGTCTCGACCTGTGTGTCACCAGGCAGGGATACACACTCTGAGACCTGGTCCTGTTTCTCCCTGGTAGAGTCAGGATGTTGCTGCCCGTCTTTGCAAACAGCTGACTCTGGTATAGAGCATGTCTGGGTCTTGTGTTGTCTCAGTACCCCTTGGGTCAGGGCAAAGCATTCTCTTGTCCCACACTAAAACACGTCAGGATCTGAGTGAGGAAGTGGGTTGGGAGACTATTGTGCGCCCTGAAATGTGCCTTGTCCCTGTGGGAAGGGTGCTGGCAGTCAGTGCCCTGATGCACTGCAGTTCCCAGCATGACATGGGTGAATGGGGGCAGAGTTTGCCATTCCCATGCTTCTGCCTGGGGCAAACACTGTGAGGCAGTTGGGGCTGTCACCTTTCCATGTGTTGGAGCTCTGTAGGAAGGCAGTGCATGGATTTACTTTGGGAGCCCATCCCAGAGAAATTTAGGTAAAGCTGGAGTGAGGTATGGGGTATTTTGTGTTTGGTGCTGGGACAGCACCTGGTAAGTAATAGTCGCTGCCTAACACTTAGCTGTTTTCAGTGTGGTGTTGCTGTGACCCAAGACTTGTCCTACCTCATTCCCGTGACCCGTGTTTGCTGTGTTACGATGGGGTCTGTCCTAGCATGGTGGCAGCTCTGCCAGCTCATCCTGGGCAGAAACCCTCTCCTCCCATGCACTCATGTCAGAGTGATTTCTGTGTAGCGGAATACCCTTGTGGTTTCGTATGTGTTGTTGAAAGCAGCTTAATTATTTGATCTATCTGTTTTGTTCCAAACAGGCACCAAAACTTGAAGAACAGAGGTCTGGAAGCCAAAAACATAAGGTTAGTTGAATTCCGTTTCTTGTGTGGATCTCTTCAAGCATCCCTCCCTTATCTCAGGGCTTTAATGTGCATTGTCAAAGACAGGCACTTAAAGGACTAAAAAGAATTGAAATGCTATCTAAAAACAAGGCACTGATTGAATCGCAAAGATGAGAGAGTAGTGCCTGTAAATCCCTAATCCAGCTTTATGTCCAACCCCATGTATTTCAGCGGTGAGCGGTGTAAAATGGTTGGGTTCTGTTGCAGAGCTGAGAAGCTTACATTGGTAACAGAGATCCCTTTGGAAAAAGGACTTGCCTGTCTGCAGTGCTTTCCTGCAGACCCTGAGCAAGGAGGTGTCTCCGTGTGGTGTCCCTGGGCAGTGTGGTGGCACTGCTCTCAGGGCTTGCACCTGTCACTGTGCTTGGTGGCCTTGCCTGACAGGAGCATCACTCTCCGTTTACCATGTGGCGCTTGGTGCAGGGTGGGAGGAACCAGTGCAATGGGTGGCTGGAAGCGTTCCCTGGGTTGGATGCGCAAGGCTGTGGTCTTAAGGGATGGTTTGTATGGAACAAACATTCATATATGGTGTTTTGATTCCTTTTTCCAGGAAGACTACATCCCGTACCCCAGCATTGATGAGGTGGGTGCCTTGAATGCTTTCTGACAAATGCCTTTCTAAAAGTGCCAATAACAGGGGAAGTGGTGGAGATTGTGTTTCTGCGAGGAGCTGCACAATGCACGTTCTCCCTCCTCACCTTTGTGGCTACTGCTTTTCCTCAGTAGTATATGTTTTCTTGTAGGAGAGAGAGAAGAGATTTCAGAGAGGGGCTGGATTTGCCCTCGATGATCATAGAATCACCACGTTGGAAGAGACCCATGGGATCATTGAGTCCAACCATTCCTATCAAATATTAAACCATGTCCCTCAGCACCTCATCCATCCTTCCCTTAAACACCTCCAGGGAAGGTGACTCAACCACCTCCCTGCACAGCCTCTGTCAGTGCCCAATCACCCTTTCTGTGAATTTTTTTTTTCCTAATGTTCAGCCTGAACCTCCCCTGGTGGAGCTTGAGGCCATTCCCTCTCATCCTGTCCCCTGTCACTGGGGAGAAGAGCCCAGCTCCCTCCTCTCCACAACCTCCTTTCAGGTAGTTGTAGAGAGCAACAAGGTCTCCCCTCAGCCTCCTCTTCTCCAGGTTAGACACCCCCAGCTCTCATAAGGCCTGTTCTCCAGTCCCTTCACCAGCTTTGTTGCTCTTCTCTGGACTCTCTCCAGAGCCTCAACATCCTTCTTGTGGTGAGGGGCCCAGAACTGAACACAGGATTCAAGGAGTGGTCTCACTGGTGCTGCAGGAGGGACTGCTGAGGAGGCAGGATGCAGGGTGATGAACCCCTGCACCCTACGTCCACACCCTGGTCCTGCTTGACACCTCATGGGTGCCTGTCTCTGCAGATCCTAGAGAAGGGCAGCCCGTACCCGCTGATCATCCTGCCCCAGTTCGGAGGATACTGGATTGAAGACCCGGAAAACCTTGGCACACCCACCTCGTCCGACAGCAGCATCTGTGAGGAGGAGGAGGAGAACCTCAGCCCCAGCACTTACGGCTACAAGCTGGAGTGCAAAGGGGAGGCCAGAGCCTATAGGAAGCATTTTCTGGGGAAGGTGGGTGCTCCTGCCACAGAGGATAATTGGTTGGCTGAAAATGGTACACACCAAGAAAAAAAAATCTCTAAAATTATGAGCAAAACAGGCAAACCCCTTTGCAAGGAGAGGAGGGGACCAGCGGGTCAGCAGGCGAGGCAGGGATAACCACACACACAGGCTTTGCCCCATGTCCATGTAACTGGCAGGACCTTCCTGGGGTGCTGGGTGCACACAGGGCTCTGAGTCTCCCCTGTCTGTTGGGACGTGGAGCTTGGCTGAACTTGGTGATGTGGTGCAGCAGCTGCCTACCCCCTCTTTGGCCTTGTAATCCTCTTTCTCTGTCTGAACAAAGCTGAGAACAGAGTGCTGAAGTCCATGGGCAGAGGGATTACAGCCCTGGTCCTTACAAGGAGGGGGTGTGAGTTTGTGTCCCTGAGAGGTGGGAGGGTGTCGGGGTGGCAGGCGAATCCTCTGCTGCGGGTGTGACAGGGGGCAGCATCCTTGCCACTGGCAAGCTGCCTCCTCCCCAACTAACACACTCTTTTCTGGTTTTAGGATCATTTAAATTTTTATTGTACAGCCAGCAGCCTAGGAAATCTGATCCTTTCTATTAAGTGTGAGGAGGCAGATGGCACTGAATATTTAAGGATTATACTCAGGTATGGGAAAAAGAAGCGCGTTTGTTTTAACAAAATCTTTCCTCTTTGGGAGTCCCTTGTTTTGTTTCCACTGTAAATGCTAGAAGGGGGCTGACAGCCTGCAGGCTGTCACTCACAGAGGAGCTTGGGGTGGGCTGGGAAGCAGCGGCTTCATGCTTTTGCTGTTTCTGTGCTGGGGCTGCCTGATCCCTGATAATGAACACGAGACTTTGATCTGTTGCTAAACCTGCTGAAACGGAGTGTAAACCTCTCCATGACACAGGATAATAGCAGTCACATCTATCGCCATCCCTCTGTAAGCTGACAAGACCCAGCATGTCTGAACTGTTGTGTCATTTCCCTCCAAACTATGAATATTTTAAGAGCTACAGAGATGAGAAGAAAAACAGAGCGTTTGCTTACCTGTCAGGCCCAACAAATTTGGCAGAACATTGTTTCCCAACAGCTGGCAGAGCATCTCTGCGTGTGCTCCATGGGGCTGCAGCCTTTGCCTTAGACACTCCTCAACGTCTGCTTGTTTCTTTGTTAGGTCCAAAGTGAAGACGCTGCATGAAAGGATCTCCCTGGCAGGATTTAGCAAACTCCCTAGTATCCCTCAGATTGCAAAGGTAAAGTGCTGGCTGGGATGGGATGGGATGGGATACCTGCAGCAAAGCCCACACTGCTGTGTCTGATGTCGTGGGTGGCACAGGGCAGTGTTGGGTGGCATTGGATGTCCTTGGGCCACGTTGGATGGTGTTGGATGGCAATGTTGAGCAGCAATGTCGGGGTTCTAAGGTGCTTGGAGGGTGGTGGTGTGCTCTGGCCCTGCTGTTAGCATCCTGCTGATCCCAGTCAGGTCCCTGGTTGATGCCTTGGGTAAGAGGTCAGGAAGTAGTGGCACATTTGAGTCATGGAGAGAGCTGGGACTTGTCTTGCTGCATCCTCAGTCAGGTACCAGCCAGGCCACTGAGCATCCCAGCGAGATGTTGTGAAAAGGGGAAGCTCCTCCAATCAGAGACTGGATTTGGTTCCTTTATAAGACATTCACAGCCTTGCCATGGAGTTTCAGCAAGACAGGGGTATCTGCTTTGTGCATCTGATACTGACTGCTTTTTCCCCTTGCCCACAGGCCTTCTGCGATGATGCCTCTGGCCTGAAGTTTAACCCGGTTCTGTATCCCAAGGTGAGGTAACTTATCCCGAGTTGGTCATGTTCTTGGCAGAGAAGGTCTGATAAGGTTAATTCTTCCTTCTGCTGCAAGATCCAATAGCTGCTTTGATACAGAGCATGGATATTTGCACTTCATCCTTCTAGCTCTATATATTTGTACTCATCTGCAATGGGGATGTGAACAGTGCAGTGGTGATGGGCTGCGTGGACTTCAGGGCAGCTGATTAGCTAGCAGGGCTAGTCAGCTGGCTGGACTGATGGCACTTTGGTATTAACCTGCCCTTGGATTATGGGAAAGGAGGGAAGGCGTAGGGTGTAAAACCAACCTGGATCTTGATTTGATGCTTGAAACCTGGTGAGCAGGGTTTGGCTTGTGTTCAGGAAGCTGTGCAGGAAGAGGTGCAGAGCCCAGTGGGTCACTGCAGGGGAGGGTGTGTTTTGTCTGTGTGACAGTCATTGCTGCTGATGTATCAGGACTGCCTCATTATCTTCTCTGGAATTGCTTCTTGTCTGTGCTCTTGTGCTGCCATAGAGACCCGCTCCCAGGAAGTTACAAAGCAAATCCATCATTTTCAAGCACCTTTTATGTGGAGGACCTTTTCTGTGGCAGGCACGGCAGAAAGTTATTGGGCAGGTTCACCACCCTTTGATGTAACCAAGGTCAAACTAATTTTGTTCATCCATTATTGGTGTAGCAATCAAACCCTTATCCAGAAGGTTGAGACCAGCTGATGCCCAGCTGGGGCAGGTGAAAGTCTCTGACTTGGTCCCCACAGAGCTGGGCTGGGACCACAGATCTGGGTCACTGTTGGAACTGCTGTTATTTGAACCCTAAGGGCCCCAGACTCCCTCAGAAATCCTACAAGAGGTTAGGTCTCCCTGTGCCCACACTGTACCAGGGCTGCATCAGGGCTTGTTCTCTTGGATGTCATATTTTGAACTACTAAATGAAATAATTCATACTTTGCTTTACTGCAGGCATCCCAGATGATAGTGGCTTATGATGAACATGAGGTCAACAACACGTTCAAGTTTGGTGTGATCTATCAGAAGTTCAGGCAGGTGAGTAATCCCTGTGCTGTTCTCTTAGAGCTCTTCCCTGTGCAAATTCAACCCTGCAGGTAATTCTGTCACGTGAAACACATCGTGTTACTGGGTGTCCTCTCTAATAATTTTTTTATTGCTTGGATGTTTCCCTGACTCATTAAGAAATGATGTGACTGAAAAAATTTAATATGGAAATCAACCCACGAACTGCCGTAGGGAAAAGCTGATGTGAAAATGGATTTTACCAGGCATGGTATTTTAATCAGTTATATGTTTAGACAGGGAAACTCTTACATTTGTCTTGGAGGACTGTGGGCTATGAGGACATGCGTTTACTGAAAATGCTGTTATTAGCCAAGGGACTCTGGATGGGGAGTGCAGAGGCAGCTGAGTCTTATAACTCAAGAAAGATTATTCTGACAGACGCTCTAATTATCTTTATATTTTATTTTGGATTGAGTAACTCGTGCAAGACCATAATTAAGATCACATTGTTTTGAAATGTAGCATGCAAGGGATGATTAAGACTTGGGTTTTCTAATGGAGGATTAATTTGTATTTTGGTATTTCCTGAATGTTATCCTAAGCTTCCTTTTTGTTGGTCAGAAGTCAGTCTCAGGACCTTTACCTTCAGGTGCTGAGGTGGCTGAATGGGCTGTGAGTGGCCCATTGCCAGTGCCGGTGGTTGAGTGTGGTGATTCCAGCTGGGAGCTGAGGTGGGGAGCAGCCTGGAGCTGCGCGTGGCACCCCAGAACTGGGGTTGTGCACTGGGAGGTAGGTGGCAAGAGCAGAAATTGCCATCAGGGCTGGGGCAGGACATGTTTCTTTCTCTGTTTTTCCTGGCTTGTGTCAGAAATGGTGTGACCAGCAGGTCCAGGGAGGTGATTCTCCCTCTGTACTCAGCACTGGTGAGGCCGCTCCTTGAATCCTGTGTTCAGTTCTGGGCCCCTCACCACAAGAAGGATGTTGAGGCTCTGGAGCAAGTCCAGAGAAGAGCAACGAGGCTGGTGAAGGGGCTGGAGAACAGGCCCTATGAGGAGCGGCTGAGAGAACTGGGGGTGTTTATCCTGGAGAAGAGGAGGCTGAGGGGAGACCTCATTACTCTCTACAACTATCTGAAGGGAGGTTTTAGAGAGGAGGGAGCTGGGCTCTTCTCCCAAGTGACAGGGGACAGGACAAGAGGGAATGGCCTCAAGCTCCGCCAGGGGAGATTTAGGCTAGAGATTAGGAGGAAGTTTTTCATGGAAAGGGTGATTGGGCACTGGCAGAGGCTGCGCAGGGAAGTGGTTGATTCACCTTTCCTGGAGGTGTTTAAGGGATGGGTAGACGAGGTCCTGAGGGACATGGTTTAGTGTTTGATAGGAATGGTTGGACTCGATGATCTGGTGGGTCTCTTCCAACCTGGTTGTTCTATGATTCTATGATTCTGTTGTGTTAGCAGCTCTTGCTGATAGCAAGGTTTGATTATTAAGACAATACTTACAGCAGAGTGGGCATGCAGAAAGCACATTTCAAAGGGACCTTTCCAGTTAGTGGTGCTTGTGGTCACTGTGTCTGTACCACCCACAGCGTGACAGAGGAGAGCTGCACTGGGAGGGTGCAGGGCAGTCCTGGTGGCTGCTGGGGATGGTGGCTTTGGTTGTGCTTGGCTCAGGTGGCACTGGGGCTTCTGCAGCTCTGTCAGACTGAAGCTGTGAGGCAGAGATAAACCTTCCCTTTTCCCTCAACAACCAGTGTTGGTGGATGCCGTGCAGCCTGCGTGAGCTGGTTGATGAACGTAGGCAGGGTTGGGGCTCTCAAGAGATGCTTCCTGTGTTTTGTAGACCCAAGAGGAGGAGTTGTTTGGGAATAATGAGGAGAGCATTGCCTTCAAGAACTTCTTAAGTTTTCTAGGAGACACCATAACACTCCAGGACTTCAAAGGGTAAGTTAAATAAAAAGAATGATTGTACAAATACATTTAACGAGAGACCATGTCATATGTAAAAATATCTACTATGTGAGAACAGAAGTCATCTCACTTGTGAGCGGGATGTACAGAGCAGAAGCAAATTTAGCTTTGGCTTGTTTTGCAAAGCTGGGGGAGTTTTCCAAAAAAAATAGAGCTGCCAAGAGAGAAAGATTTCCTTCCCTGCATTTTTCAGGTTGTAAGAAAATCAGGCTAGATTCAGCCACAGAGGAAAGGAACTTCCTATGGAAAAATGCTCTGTCCGGTGGCATGGGCAGAGACTCCTGGGTGCTGGCAAGGGCCATGGGATGACAGACACAAGCAGTGCTTGGCCCTGCTGGTGCCGTGACACCCACAGCTGTGGTTGGCTCTGGCCACTGCTTTGCCACACACCCTGAATTTCACATGGGTGACAGCAATGCTTGGTTACAGTACGTGACGTACGGTTTGTTCTTTCCCATTAGCTCACTTCTAGATAGGGATAAATGAGCCGGTTTGTTCTCTACCCTGTCCCTGACAGCCGCCAGCAGTCTCTGCTGAGCTTCCAATTAATATTTCTTCCTTTTTCCCCCGCCTTCCCCTTCATCTCTAGTTTTCGAGGAGGTCTGGATGTCAGCCATGGGCAGACTGGAGCAGAGTCTGTGTACACGGTGTTCAGGGACAGGGAGATAATGTTTCACGTCTCTACGAAGCTGCCTTTTACTGAAGGAGACACACAACAAGTAAGAGAGATGAGCTCCCTTGCATCGAAGTGGCTGAGCTGGGGTGTGCTGGCGCTGCCTGGCCCAGTGCTGCCAACCACCCAGTCCCATTGCTTTGGAATCCTCAGCCAGTGGGTGGGGGCATGGGCAGCGGCCATGTGGACTTCCACTATGGATCCTCGGTTGGTGGGTGGTGGTTTGGGTGGCAGCCGTATGGGCATTTGCTCCCGAGGGAGCAGAGCTGCCTGGTTTTATCGATCAAATGTTTTCCCTTTGTTGCTTAGCTCCAGAGGAAGAGGCACATTGGCAATGACATTGTGGCAATTATCTTCCAAGAAGAGAACACGCCGTTTGTCCCGGACATGATCGCCTCCAACTTCTTGCACGCCTATATTGTCGTGCAGGTGGAAAACCCCGAGGCAGACAACACGACATACAAGGTGAGGGGAATCTGGACTTGCATGTGCTGATTTTAGCTTCGGCATCTCAGGTGGAAGCCTGGAAGTGGCTGCCCAGCACCTGCCCTGTCATTGTGCTCAGCGATGCCATCAGGATTACACCTAACTGGAATAGATATGTGTAAATTAAACATATACTTCCACACACTTACATGCACTAATGTGTGTGTGTGCATACGTATGTGCATTCAATATGTGCATGTATAATACCATGCTCGTTTTCTAAAGATTTTTGATGCTACTTGGTATTTGAATAAGACTTAGAACAGCTCACACTCGTCTAACACGTCGCCCAAGTGTAGGTAGCATAAACCCTCTTCTCCCTCTGTTTTCTGTGAAGAGATGCAGTAAGACATATTTTATCAAACTGAAAGCACGTTGCTTGGAGCCTCAAGTGGAAAGAGAATTCATAAATAACTTTAAAAAGCTGTGCATGGTTAACCCTCTCATGAAAGGAAGAGTGATGTCTGGTTAGGGGCTGGGGAGGAGCTGTGCTGGGACACTGGGGTTAAGCTGAGGGTCACCTGAGCGTCACCTGCCCCATGCTGGGCACTCTCCAGGAGAGGGACATAACTGTGCTTGGGGGCTGCTTGGGTTCACCTATGGGAATAACACTTTTCTCGGCTCCACAGGTCTCTGTCACGGCCCGAGAAGATGTCCCCTCTTTTGGCCCACCCCTGCCGAGCCCGCCAGTATTCCAGAAAGTAAGAGATGAGATGGAAAGCATGTTCCAAGCCATAAAAAAGTATATATGTGTATGAGGGTCATTGGGCATTGGAATAGGCTGCCCAGGGAGGTGGTTGATTCACCTTCCCTGGAGGTGTTTAAGGCACGGGTGGGTGAGGTCCTGAGGGACATGGTTTAGTGTTTGATAGGAATGGTTGGACTTGATGATCCGATGGGTCTCTTCCAACCTGGTTGTTCTATGATTCTATGTCTGAGATGTTTCCAAGAACACTTGCTTAGGGAAAATGTGGCTTCTGGAACTTAGACACATTTGTTTTGATTTCCCCTGAGGCCCATGGGGTCTGTGGTAGAGCAGGAGGCTCTGCACCATCTCACAGCTTAACCCATACAGGGTGTCACCTGCAGCTCCACATCCCTATCTAGGATTCGCCATCACTGTATCCACACCTCGAGGGGCTGCAGGGTGCTGTGAGCTCTGGCTTTGGGTTGGTACAGCTGTGATACCAGAGATACTCAGAGTATTTTATTAGCATTTTCCACCTTGCCTCTCTCTCCCAGAGCCCCGAATTCCGGGAGTTTCTGCTGACCAAGCTCATCAACGCCGAGAACGCCTGCTGCAAGTCTGACAAGTTTGCGAAGCTGGAGGTAATGCTGCCTGCCTGTTCCTGCCCAGCATCTGGTGGGCTCAGGGAGGCTCTCAGCGTTCCTCTGCAAAGCTGCCTTTCCTCAGCTGCGCTGGGCCAGCATTTGCAGGGTTGAATGATCAAAGCATGCACGTGTCCTGGCACATTTGGCGGTGGTGGGGCCCTGTGGGGCCAGCGGTGCCCTCAGAAGGGGAACGAGGCAGCTGTCCCATGGCTCAGTGCTGCTTCCCCCTCCCTGGCTGAGCCCATTCTCGCTCCCCCAGGACCGGACGCGGGCTGCCTTATTGGACAACCTTCACGATGAGCTCCACGGGCACACGCAGACCATGCTGGGACTGGGGCCTGAGGAGGATAAGCTGGAGAATGGGGGTCACGGAGGCTTTCTGGAGTCCTTCAAGGTAAACCCCTCATCCTTTGCTAACTGCAGAGTTGAAATGCAGCCAGGGCTGGGAAGGCATATTTTAGTGGAAAATGCAGATGAGTGGCATTGGAAGATGAGAGGTGTCCCTTGCAAGTAGGGTGGCAGGAGGAGGTAGAGGTAGGAGCTCCCCACCACCACCACTGCTCAACCAGCAACACCTGCGCTGGTCCCAAAGGCTTTTGTGAGTGCTCCCCATCTTTGGAGCCCCTGCGCACCCCTGCTCTGCCAGTGTGCAGCAGCATTTGCCATGTCTCCAGTCAGGGTCTCGGTCCTAGACCAGCACAGCAGCACACACTGTACCTGCAGTTGGGCTTTACTGCTGCAGGGCAGGTCCTGCTCATGTCCCTGGGCTCCTGGTGACCCTGCTGTGCCACTTTGGCTATAGGACGGGCTGGCGAGGAGGATGTCTGGGCTGGCCACTGTCCCAAGTGAGTGAGAGTTGGTAGTCATTGTGTTAAATGGGAGACATGCCATGAGATGCTGGGTGAGGAGAGGGCAAACAGTGCTGGGGGGAACTGGTAGTGTAAGGGGAGAGAAGGGAGTGTGGGTTGGGAGAAAAGTGAAGAGAAAAAGGAATGAGATGAAATGATGTGGATGAAGCAGAGCAACTATTGGAGGTAGGGACAGTGACTATCTGGGCAGCAGGAATGTCCCTTGAGACAGAGGGGCAGCACTTGAGTCTTGGGGCATGAGCCAGTGCTAGATGTCTCTGGTGGGGCTGCCCAGTGACAGCAGTGGGGAGACTGCTGGGCAAGGCTGGCACCTGTAAATCCAGGCTGCGCTCATGGATTTAGCAGAGCCCCTGAGGCCAGGGCACTGCGTCCCTGCTGTAGGTGATACCTGTGGCCATCCTTTGGCCTGTGCAGCTCCCCCAGTGTCTCCCCATCCTGCTCCTGGTGTGCTGGCTTTACTGGTAAAGGCTGTTTTAGCTGCGTTTGCAGCAGGGATGGGTGCTAGGGCAGGTCAGCTGTTCCTCTCCTGGATAGGGAGAGCTGCCCTGACTGTGGCTGTATGGAGACAACTCCTGAAGTTACTTTACAGTGTTGACTTTGGTATCTAAGATGATGGTGGTAAAGAATACATTTTGTATGGCTTTTTTTGTGTATGAGAAAGTGGACTTGGCTCTCTTGGCATTGCAGGGTGTGCTGGGGCAGGTTATGTTTTCCATGAACAGGGCTGGGCTGCGTGTGCCCAGCCGCCTCGGGACTGCGCTGCTGGGCTGTGTCCTAGCCTATGTCCTCCACCGTGTGCTGTCAGAGTGAACAGGGGAAGGGAGAGACGCAAAATAAGAGGGTTGAGAACCCTAATCTCTTTTTGCATGGTGCCTCACATCTGTGACCCAGCTTGCAGCCCCTTCCTCCTCAGCTGCATGATGTGGGTACTGGCTGCTGGGCTCTGAGCAGGTGACAGGGTTGCCTTCACCTCCCCGGCACAGGGAGGGGAGCTGCTGGCCACCCTCCTTGGGATAGGGTGTGTTGGGGTGTCCCGCAGAGCTCCACAACCTTGGCAGCCCCAGGCAGAAACCTTCCTGTCTGTAGGGCGTGAGCGCCTGCTGGAGCTACTGACAGCAAAGCAATGAACTGGTTACTTTCATTTGTCAAATTTTGTATGAATTGCTGACCCTAATAAATCAGGTGTGATGCACTCTTGCTTGGTGTTTGTTACTGGATGGGCAGGATGGGAATGGCGCAGGGTTGTCGACACCGGATGGGGCTCGGCGAGAGCTCAGGGTGCCAGGAATCTCTAGAAATCTAGCCAGTATTGGCATCTTTCCTCCCAGAGAATCATACAATCATAGAACGGTTTGGATTGGAAGGGACCTTTAAAGCCCATCCATTTCCAACCCCCCTGCCATGGGCAGGGACACCTCCCACTGAATCAGGTTGCTCAAAGCCTCATCCAGCCTGGCCTTGAACATTTCCAGGGATGGGGCATCCTATCTCTTTACCTCGAGCTGGGGGTCAAGGGACTGAAGAAGAGGTAGCCAGGGTGCAGTGTTTCGCACAGCAGCAATTCAAAGGGAATTGTGCAGAATTCCCTGAAGAAAGAGAATTTCCTGTAACTGGCACACTGGCATCACAGTCCGGTTTGGGCTCCGGTTGCTATGGTGACTACAGTAATTAAAATATGGGTATAGATTTTTTTTTTCTAACTTGTGCATTTCACTGCTGCTTTTCATAGTGTGTGCCAGACTTTTAAAAGATCTCGTGGTTGTAAGTGCTTGGGACAAGAACTGAGAGAAGACTTTAAAAATAGCTCAGGTCCTGTTTAAGCACCCAGACAAGTGTTTGGACCTGCAGAAAGCCTTTCCCTCTGGTGTGTGCAGCTCTGCTTGCAACAGTTTGAGTCAAAACAAGCTACAGCAGTCCTCTTCCCCACCTTGTGCAGCCAGTGACTCTTTATGGGGGATGTGAAGAGCTCTGGAGGGGCTGTGAATCCACTGTGCAGGAGATGCAACCCTCAGGCTAGGCTGGGAGGAGCCATGGGTGCTTTGGACAAGGGGTTGGATGGCAGGAGGAACGTGTCACGACTGTAGTCGTGGTCATGATTTGCTTCACTCAGCAGTGGGGGTGCAGCAGGAGAAGCTGTGCCAGGCTGGGTTGCCAGCAAGAAGTGTGAAGGTGCTCCCAGCTGGAAGCTGTGCCCAGACTTGGTGTTGCAGCCCAGGTGAGAGCAGGCCAGAGGAAAACATGCCCAGACCTCAGGATAGTGGAGCTGTTGTGAAGAGTTGGTCAGTAGGAGAGAAGACTGAAGGGAGCGGGGGAAGTCTGTGACCATGCTGTGCAGCTCATCTGTGGAGCTGTCAGAGAGATGGATGGGCCAAGCCAGCAGCAGCAGAGGTTCAGGCTAAACATATTTTTCAAACATGAACATGTTGGAGAACAGAAATACTTCTCTGAAGCCTTCAGCTCTGAGTATGTTTTGGGGCAGGTTGGAGAATCTATCAGTGTGCAGGAAAGGTGCAGGCAGGGCCAGAGGCTCCGTCCACGACTCATCCTCTCCGAGTTCAGGGAGAATCATCAGGATCTGCATCCAAACACTGGCTTATGACTCGGCTGTGATCTCCATTCCTGCTGGGTTTTGGGAGGTCAGCCAAGTGCTGGGCAGGAGGCAGAGCTCTGGGGCTTATGTCTGCTGCTCCTGCTCCTGTAGCTGCAGTTCTCAGCCCTGGGGCCTGGCAATGAGGAGAAAACCTGACCTTGGTGTGGCTGTGCGGTCCCCGAGGGGTGGCTTATCCTTGGGCTGCTCAGAGTTACTCACAGGATTGTTGGTGCACACTGGCTTTTTGGGAGTGGAGACCAGGCAGATTATGCTCTGATGTGCCTGGAGGGGGGACCTGGAGCTTGGGAGGTTATTTGGGGTCATTGGTCCCACAGGGTGGTGATGATCTGCTATCCCCTGTCTCCTCTTGCTGCAGAGAGCCATCCGGGTGCGCAGTCACTCCATGGAGACGATGGTGGGCAGCCAGAAGAAGCACCACAGTGGTGGCATCCCAGGCAGCCTCAGTGGTGGCATTGCGCACAACAGTGGTGAGGTGACCAAGACCACCTTCTCGGTGAGTGCAGCCACATTTCCTACCATCCCACTGTCCTTCTGTCCAACCCTCCCACCCCAGCCTGACAGGGCACTGCCCTGTGCTGCCATGGTCTGTCAATCACCTGAGCCGACAATGAGTGCAAAGGCCAAGAGGAGACTAGAGTACAGTGTGGTTTTTATGAGTGTTGTTCTCAAGTTGGATTTGTTTTGTGGAAGAGGCAAAGATTAGCTTCCTAAGATGTTCAGCCCTTAAGTACAAAGGAGATACAAAAGGAATTCTGGCATTACGTGTTTTCTAGATGCACAGGATGAGAATTACAAGCAGCATAATTCCTTGTAGGATATTTAGTCATAGGAGCTTCTAGAAGGGAGCTTTGCTCTCCAGCCTGGACTGTTCTGTGCTTTCAGCCCCCCATACCAGCAGCTGCTGCCAAGAACCAGTCCAGGAGCCCCATCAAGCGCCGCTCAGGGCTGTTCCCTCGCCTGCACACGGGGTCTGAGAGCCAGGTGGAGAGCAGGACAAGGTGGTAAGTTGGACGTGGCCCTGGTCACTGAGGTTAAAAGCCCCTATTGCATGTTAAATGTTAGAGACGCTGTTGGTGGATGCTGGAGACCTTACGTGGGTTGCAGCCTCCCCTTCCCACATGGCAAAAGCAGCAATGAGCGCTGCTTTAGCCACGTTGAAGTGAATGGTGCCTTCAGTCCCTTTACTCTGTTATAAATCAAAACAGTGGTATCTGGAAAGCATCTGTTACTCTTACAGTTTAATGTTTGGTGTTAGGGAATAGGATGTGACCATGCTTTTTAAGTCTCTTGTATAATTTGTGCAATCTGTCTCTTTGTGTTCTCAGTGACAGTGTTTCTGGAGCCCAGAAGACACCAGATTTGGGGCATTCTTCTCAAGAGATGAAGCCTGAAACGTTGTCCAACCCCAGCTCCCCGGAAATATGTCCCAACAAAGAGAGGTGAGTCAGGAGGAGCCCCATCCTCCTCCAACCAGAGCTCAGGTGACCTCGTAGCTCACAGACCATCAGGGACTTTGCCAAACAAAACCAAAAGGTTTTACTATAAATAAGTTTGATATTAAGGGAGGGGAAAAAAGATTCTGGTGATTCGTGATTCATAAGCGCAGCTCTTTTATGGTCTGAAAATAGGCATCTTTGAAAAGAAGAGCAAAGAGCACTCTGTGACGTATTTGCTCAAAACCTTGTGGCATGGGAGCAGGGGAGGCCCACGGTGCCCATTCCCCTCTGCCACTGGGAAGTCAGCCTGACCAGCAGGGTTTCTACTGGTGGCACACATCCCATGCTTTTGGGAATGGTTATTTACAGGAAACACCCCACTCGGTTTGTCCCTAGGGCAGCTGCTTTGCTCTGGGGGTGCATGGAAGGGTCTGTCCCTGCCATCATAGCCTTAAGGATGTGGTTTTCTGAGTGACAACCATTTTATGACCTCTGTTTTGTTTTGCCTTTCTTCTTTAGACCATTTATGAAGCTGAAAGAGAACGGGAGGTCAAACATCTCCCGTTCGTCCTCGAGCACCAGCAGCTTCAGCAGCACAGCTGGGGAAAGCGAGACGCTGGAGGAATACGACAGTGTGGTAGGCATCGATCCTGCCCTATGGTATCCTTGGGCTTAGGATCCTGCAGCTCAGTGTGTCATAGAATCATAGAATCACCAGGTTGGAAGAGACCCACGGAATCACTGAGTCCAACCATTCCCACCAACCCCTAAACCCTACCCCTCAGCACCTCGTCCCCCTGTACCTTAAACACCTCCAGGGAATGTGAATCAACCCTTCTGCTTCCTGATGCCTCTGGACCCCTGGATGATCTCTGTTCAGGGGGAAATGTCCTGTGGCCACCTGGTGCCACCTTCTTGCTTAAACTCCATCCCTGGGTGCAGGGAGATGGTAGGGGTGCCTGATGGGACATCCCAGTGAGCACTGGGGGTGCACTCAGCGCACTGGGGCTGGAAGGTTGCTCCAGCAGGACAAGCTCTCCTGCGACTGGATGCACTGTGGGGCTCTGGTGAGCTGGGATGTAAGGAGGCATCAGCAGGGTGTGGGAAGCAAAGCTGGCTGCCCAAAAGACAGCAATGTCCTGGTCTCTCCCCGTGCAGGGAAGCCAACCGTCTACAGCATCGCCATTCAAGCAGGACGTGTTTGTGTACAGCGCCTCGCCCGGCAGCGAGAGCCCAAGTGTGGGGGTTGCGGCCACCCCTGTCATCATGAGCAGGAGCCCCACAGGTGGGTTGTGGGAAGAGTCAGGGTGATGACAGCTCTGCCTTCACTCCTGGAGCCCCTGGACGCCCCTGGTGTCCCACAGCAGTAGGTCGGGATGGCGTCTGCAGCTCTGGGACAGAGGAGCATCCTTTCCAGCCTCGCCTGGGCTGCAGGCACTGCTGAAGGTCATAGGGTAAAGCCACAGCCACGGGCTTCCCGTGGGATGTAGAATGAGCTTCTCCCAGCGCCCTGATCCTGACAAGGCTGTGCTGGAGAGGTGACCCCATGTGCTTTATTTCTGTATTTCCATTGGGAGTTCTAAATTAGAGCACAGAAGTGGCTGTTGCTGTGGCTTTGTTTCCTCCCCTCTCCCCTGGCAGACATGTGCAGTAGTCGTGGAAACTCGCCGTCTCCATGGACTGAGCCATGACTCACAAATTATTTAATAAACAAGCAGCTTCCCTTGGTCTTGGCTCCATTACTCCTGCTGCTAACTCACTGTGCCACTGACTCCATCCATTTCAGTCGGATGATTTGCAAAATGAGGTGCAATTCAACAGGGTAAAATGGGCAGAAATGGCCCTTTGCTGGTGCATTCTGTGGCTTCAGCGCACTGGGGCTGGGAGATGTCTGCACCACTCGTCCCTCGCCTGCAGATCACTGTGGCTTTAATTTCCTCAAGCAGCAGCGTGCCTGCCAGAAGGCACCACAATCCAAATGAAAACGCTCATTATGAACTTAGGGGCTGTTTGCAAAACAGCCAGGGAGCCACAAATCCACCCTGAACAGCTCTGTAATTGGGAACACGAGAGGGAAGGCTGGGCTGCAGCGTGCAGGCTGCCTGGCTTTTTATATCTCAGCACCCCACAGGTCCTCCTCCTTATTTCATTAGTGATTTTCTGAACTATTAAACCAGCCCATTTTAATGTTTAAAGTGTTTATTTTGTGTTTTCCCTGCCAACAATATGGAAATCCACCCATACATTATACGAATCAGTCATTTCTTGTAGCCTTTTCAGTGGCATTTCCAGTTGAAAGGCTGCGAAATGTAATTAAGCCTCAATTTGTTCCATCAAAAACATTTAATGTACAGATTTTGCCAAACATTCAGCCAACATAGACTAAATATTGGTAGCACTGCTGATAGCGTATTGGAGTGCCTGGCTGTCGGGCTGCTTGAGCTGCAGTCAGCACTACCGCTACAGCAAACACTTCTGCTCACAGGTTATTATTTTTCTTCTTTGCTTTCCCCCTCCCTCCAGCAGATATAAAGAACAGAAACTCTCCAAGGTCAAACCTGAAGTTTCGCTTCGACAAGCTCAGCCACGGCAGCTCCAGCATGGTAGGTGCTGGCAACTCTGGCTGGGAAGGATGCTGTGTGGCCGCATCCTGCCCTGCCCTGTGTGCTGACTTTGCAGGAGTGTCCAGGGGGAGGCAGAGCCCACAAGGGCTGTCAGGGAGGGGAAGGGATTTCTCGATTCTTGCCTCTTCAACCCAACCATATTCTGTTTTTTTCTTTAGAGCCACTAGCAGGAAGAAGTTGGAAACTGGTAAAAGGTGAGTGTTTGGGACAGGGTGTTGTGTGCAGGGTGGCTTGTCTCATCTGTGGTTAAGTGTGTGTAGCTACTATTGGGTAATGGCACTATTTATTATTCAATATGTAATCACTAATAGATCTTAAAGCATCCTAAATACTTTTGCAAGATGAGGGCAGCACTGGAGAACAAGTCTTACGAGGAGTGGCTGAGAGAGTTGGGGGTGTTTAGCTTGGAGAAGAGGAGGCTGAGGGGAGACCTCATTGCTCTCTCCAACTACCTGAAAGGAGGTTGTGGAGAGGAGGGAGCTGGGCTCTTCTCCCAAGTGACAGGGGACAGGATGAAAGGGAATGGCCTCAAGCTCCGCCAGGGGAGGTTTAGGCTGAACATTAGGAAAAAAAAATTCACAGAAAGGGTGATTGGGCAGTGTCAGAGGCTGCCCAGGGAGGTGGTTGATTCACCTTCCCTGGAGGTGTTTAAGGGACGGGTGGATGAGGTGCTGAGGGCATGGTCTAGTGATTGATAGGAATGGTTTGACTCAATGATCCAATGGGTCTCTATGCTTCTATGAACAACAGAACCTGTAGAGGTTAATGATATGTGGGTCTGTGCCTGTCAGTGTTGCTGTGTAGCTTCGCGTGTTCCTTTTGAAGCACTTTGGGATGCTCCCACAGCTGCCTGCTCTCAGGGAGGATGAGCCACAGCCCAGCAGGCTTCAGTTTTTCCTACTTTGCGAAATGCTTGTGCCCATCTGGGCAGGGAGGGTGAAATTTGCTGTGCTTTGCTCTGTGCGCTGGGGAGGGAAAGCAGAGCAGGTGTCTCTTACCCCTTCCAAAAGCCAGATGGAAACAACCAGTTTACAAGATGGATTTTATGAGCAGATGCAAAAGGCATGTAGCGTGGTCAGCCTGGACCAGAGTTTCAGAAAGCTGTGATTTTTAGCCTCTCATTCCTTCCTCATCTCCCAGCCCAGGGGTGACGCATGGCTTGGTGTCCGGAGGATGGACACTGCTATGGCTTTGGCTCCCTCTCAGGGACTGACACTTAATAACTGTCACTGCAGGAGTGAAAATATTCTCCTTAAACAGCCTCTGACACTTTTATCCTTTTCTTTCTTTGCAGAGAATTTTTGTTTCAACAAAGGGAAAAGTCTTCAACATCCTGTGGGAATATGCACACCCTGGCCGTGGGCAGCCAGGTGCCCTCACCTTTCGGCTGCACCAGGAAGAAGCTCTCACCTTGCCATGATGTCTGCCCCGACAGGGACCCGGCCACCTTCCCACCGGGTGAACCCCTCGCCAGCAAACACCCCTGTGCCCCGATCCCCTCCCTCTGCACCACGGGAGGAGATTGTCTCCAGCCACACCGCGTCCTCTCTGTGGTGCAGTGTCGCCTTTGAGCACCCCTGTGTGCTGCAGCAGGTGGGTGCTGGGTGGGCACCATCCATCCCCACATCCTCCTGGCTCCTCTTGGGCAGAGGGGAACAGGATGGACCCTCGTGTAGTTTGGTGCCTCCATGCTTTATTTGCAGCTACCTATAGGGAAACAGGGTTTTTTGTGTTTGTTTTGTGGAAGGGTAGGTGGTCAGGGCAGGTGGTCAGGGCAAAACTGAGTGTTTGCTTGGCGCTGGGGCACCAGCTGCCCTCCTCCTACCACCCCCTCCATCTCCCTACCCCCATCACAAACCTTGTAGGGCCAATGCAATCTCTTACTCTGTGCTTAATATAGTTTCTGGTTTAAGAAGAGGGCATCTAAACTGGTCCCAGGGAGTGGAGCTGGTGACTGGGACTGACTCATCCTCTTCTTGGCACCTTGGGAGATGTTTTATACGGTCTCCCTGCTTTTTCCTTGGCTGAAATTCTGAGCACAGACCTAGAAAAGATTAACCAAAGCTAAAGCTATAGTATATCTCAATATCAGAACTGATATTCAAAGGGAATTTACCCTGTGGGCTCTGCTTTACTCAGTGCGTAGGGTTGCCAGGCAAACAAACGCCTAACACTCCAGTGATGTGGATGGCATTAGGCTGCTCCACCCCTTGTAGAATCTCTCCCTCTGCTTTTGAATGTGCTTTTGTTTGTTTTGAAAGATGAGGATTATGAATTCTGCAGGGTGACTTCCCTGTAATACCCTCCTCCAAAAAAATACCTCTCTCAACATGCCAAGAAATCCTTTTGCTCTTTTACGGAACTTTGTCTAAAGTTTACTGAAGTCTGTCCATGAATTTCACATTGCTTATAGATTTCCCATATTGGTTTTTGAAGGAGATGCTCCCTCCCCCTTATCACAGTCTGTGACCTTTCCAAAAACCCCTGTGAAATAAGGTTCTCAATCTCAAGTGAAAACAGTTCTTTGAGTTCGTGATTCCTTAATGAAAACAGAACTTTGAGTGCCAAAGTTAAATGTGCAGTTGGAGCTCTGAGGGGCACAAAAGTATCTGACAGTGACTTTTAGGAGACACGGGCAGAATTGCACAGCCAGAAGCAGCCCCTGGGCAGCTGTCGTAGGGTGAGATTCCCAGGGCTGCTTTCCTGCGGCTGCTCCCCAGGGATGCACCTGTCTGGTGGTAGAAGTGAAGCAAACAATCACCTCCTCTCTTCCCCATCACCTCCCCTGGACCAGAGCAAAGCGAAGCCAAGCCAAGCTCTGTGTGGTACTGACACCCTGTTTGGTTCATGTGGATGGTCCCACTTGTGCGTGTGACTGTAGCCCTGTTGGGAGAGGAACCAGATGAAAGGAGGAAAACACACTGTTAAAAAAAACAGAGAACAGCTTCACAGGCACTACGTGCACTGTGTAGGAGTAGGAAATACCAATAACTACCAGTGGGGACCCTCCCTTCTGCTTTCAGTGAGTTGCACTTCAGTATAGTTTAAATCTTGAGGTTTTCCTTGAAAGAGGAGAAGCGCAGTGTGTGTTGCCCAGTCCGGTGCGTTGCTAGCTCTAGATGTCTCAGGTTCCACATAGTTTGCTGCTTAGCAATTCTGTCTGATGATGCTTCAGTATCGCCTTCAAACCCACCCCCAGTTGTTCTTTAAAGCTTTTGGTCTGGTTTTCTTATGCCGCACCGTGAAATACTGACGGGGCAATGACTTGCTCTGAGAATCTGTTCTTCGTTTGGCTTTCTTTCCTTGACAAGTTGCTTGATTCTGTAGACGTCGTAATTTGCATGAGTGTTGATCTCTGTGAGATCTTTCAGCAGAAGATGCAGTGGCTGTTGTCAGCTGGGGTTTTCATTTCTGTGTCTGATTATTTTTCTCCCTCATTTGAAACTGTGACTTTCCTTTTTAGATTGATTTGTAGAGTTATTCTTATGGGATTAACAGGCAGGTAGGACAGTGCGAAGCTTCAGGGAGAGAGATGCAGTGTGTTAGATCTGTCTTTCTCTGCACCAGCCTGCTGGAATGGCAGGGGCGTCCAGAGCTGAAGTCTGGCACATTTTCAAGCGCTCCTGGTTGTAAAAACCTACTGCACCATCCTTAATAACAGCTGGGCTGTTAAAGCTCCTGTGCTAACCAGCTTTAAGTGGGATGTGCCTGCCTGACCTGCTTTGAGTGCAAGGTGTGCTCCTTTCAGCCCCGAGTTCTGCGGGTGGTGCCAAGGATGGAGCAGTGGTTGTGTTAAACCTTGGAGGCATTGGCGCTTCCAGTGGTGGATGAAAGTGTTTCTGTATATATACCCTAAAATGTGCTTATAGGTGACACACACACATATACATATATAAAAGGGATTTATATAGATATATATTAAAAAAAAAAGAAAGTATCCTTAACCGACACTAAAATTACTAAGCAGTGCATTTTCCATTCTGATCCTTACTTTTTCCATGCACTTAACTTCTACCAGATTTGGGAGTGACTTTGCGCAGGGAGCAGAAGGGGCTTTGAAAAGTGGCTCGTGGAAGATTAGGGCAGATCCCTGCTGCATGGGGAGGCATCTCCTCTCCTCCCGGGGAGCTGGCTCCCCTTCTTGCTGGGGTTTTGGTCTACAACTTGTTCCTGCTGCACCCTGGTTGTTGCCAGGCTTGGACCAGTTCATCAGCTTGATGAGAGGGAGAGGCAGGTCAGGTCCAACTCCCCAGCACTGGTGCTGCAAGCTCCGAGCCCACACAGCAGAGTGAGGAGGAAACCCTGCTCCCCTCTGTCAGCATCTCCTGCCTTGCCAGTGCAGGGACTGGTTTGAAGGAGAGCTGGCAGTGAGCTGCTGCTCCGTCTGGGCTTCTATTCAGAAAAGCTCTTAGCACATACTTGCATCTTTGTGAAATCCCAGGAAGTCAAGCACAGGATTACACTTAAGCACAACATGAAAGTGCTTTTTTATTTTCTCAGCAAAAAGGGAGGATCCTAAGCACAAACTCAGTTTCTTTTCAGAGTTTGAGAATTTTCAGGAGTGGTAGGTGAAGGGGCCAGGATACATCGCTGGCACAGATGGGCTTGTTAACTGGAGGTGAGGTTTCTCGGCTGTCTTTGGCTTGACTGCGACAGGTGCTTAGCACTGAAAACTGCTTCTAAAGCCAGTGGTGGCTCAGAGCTCAGCACCTCTGCAGATCGCACCTTGCACTCATGTTGCTTTGCTGATGTTCCAACTTCTGTTCCACTAGAGCTGGCAAAGAGCCTGTCATTCCCCAGTCCTAGAGCATGCTTTCATTATGTTTTAATGAATGTAGCACTGCGTATATCCTGTGAAAGGAAATGCTGGATTTATATCATTAGAATGTGAAGAGAGTTTATAGAGAGAAAATAAATCTTGAAGAAAAGTATCTGACAAAGTTTATTTTTTACGTAGAGAGGCGGTGCTTTGTAGTTCCCGGTGGCCTATGTCTGTTGTAAATAATGTACATTTAATTTATTGCTATGGTAGCAGATTGTATTTGTTATGTATAAAACTAAAGGTTCACAAATGTATATTTTGTTGCTTAACTGTGTCTTTGCAAAATTCACAATAAATAACATATTTTGTGTCCATATGTGTACTATGTTGTGTATGTCCATAAAGTGACTTTGGGAACAGAGAGATCTTGACATCGCTGTGAAAACCAGGTGATAGCGTAACCCGGGCTGAGGTGTTACTGGTGAGTCTGGGTGAGCTCCCATAAAGTCACAAACTGAAGTAAAGGAGCCTCAGAGTGCAAGAAGCTCCAAACCTCTGGTGATGCTTGTGACACTAGGATGGGATCAACAGAGGAAGACCCAGCTCCTCTTTTATGAATGCATAGTAATTTTAATCAAGTGAACTGTTCTGTTTGAACTGGAATTAGTGCCATGTAAAGCTCAATGTAAGTCGGTCTCTGTCAGCGGTGAGCTCACACTGGGTAAGGACAATAATCAAGCAGTAATTCAGTTTGTCTAAACAAGCTTAGCTTACCTTGGGTCATCGGACTCTGGCATCTTGGCTGCCTTTAGACATCCTCTGTGAGCTAACTATGAAATTGGATTTTCTTTCTCCAACTCCTCAGGCTCCTTTCAAATCCCCCTAATTTCCCAGATCTTTTCCTCCCAGGATGCTAAAAAAAAAAGCTGTTAATGTTTGGAGGCGGCAGCATATCTGGTGCATGTTCCCCTCGGCTCAGGCTGAATGAAGCACAAAGCTATTAGTGTTATTTTTTAACATTTTCTGACGAGGGGAATGAACCCATTGATTTGTAGCTGTGAGAGTAAAATAGTTGCCTTTGCCAGGAAAATATTCCACCACGAGAAGTGCTTTGTTCGCTCTGTCGTGCAGCAGCCTGGCTCGGGTGCCTGATGCCCACGGACCCTGTGGCAAACCCAGCTTGACACAAAGGGGGATGCTCGGGAAGGGTCGTTCAGAGCCCCAGCTCAAGGAGGGATGTGATGGGGTCCTGAGTGGATGCAGTGGCTGCCGGCACTCAGGGGAGGTCATTCCAGCCTCCTTTGAATTGAAGACCTGGGAATTTGCTCTGTATTATATGCTCCAGCAAAGTGTGAGTTATAGGGATGTGTTCATCAAAGCCACCAGCTTCCACCAGGAATGAGAGACTGAAGAATAAAACAACCCCTAAAAAGTTCCATTTATCTTAGTGAATCTTTATTGGTGTAAAAATTAGTCTTGGTCACAAAGCTCAAACTTGTCAAGAGGAGGAGGAGCCAGCACTGAATCTGTGCCACCAAATCCCATTTCTGGTTAAAATGAAGCATGTCCAACCTGAGATGAAGCCACTTGATTCCTCCAGCCACAGCTGGGTTTGGTTTCCCGAGTAGTAGAGCAAAACTCACTCGAAATAGCAGCAAGTGGTTTGCAGAGGGCTGGCAACTGGCCTGAGATGCACACCCCTAGCTAGTAGCTGATCGTTCTGGAATGTGGTAGGCAAAGAAATCGTGGGGGTTTGGCAGCCTACTGGAGATATTTCTCCTCTCTTGCATTTTCCATTCATGCTTTTTTGTTGTTATTGCAATGAAGTTCTTTCCTCCCACTTTTAGCCTATTCTGGGCCAAGGACAACATGCCATGCCTAGCACAAAGAGCCTTTGCTGGCTCCCTCAACAGATGCTGCTTCTGGGATGTGCTCATGACAGCACTTTGTGCTAAAACCAGGGGCAAGAATTACCGAGGGAAAAGAAGTTTCAGAAGAAAGGACCGAATGAGAATGGATGGCGTAACAATGTAGAACAAATGCTAAGCTTCCCCTGCTCCAGGATGCCTTGCAGGACTGTCATAGCTCTGAGAAGGCAGTGATGCCACACAGCCTTCAGAAGCTCCGTAGTGCGCTTCCTGCAGGTAGAAGGCTGCTCACCACCCACCATCACTTCTTGTTGGGTGATACTGTCCGACCCGTGCTGCCTCCATGGTTCTTTGGCAGAGAGGGGCATACATGCTGTCATCTCTCACCTTCCCATCCAGCTCTGGCACCCAGGACTTTTTGTGTGCTCTTCAGAGGAGCTCTGCTCCTTGCCTGGCTGGCACTGGAGGTCCCATCTCTAGTAAGGTTTGGGCTGGAGGGTAAAAATAGCAATGAGTTAGCAAAGAATACAGTGAAAAGCACTGAATGAATTTTGGGTAGAAAATGGAAAACAAAAACCACACCTACCTTATTAGTGCTCCTCACTAGGGCAGGGAAAAAGGGGGAAAAAAAAAGAAATCGTGACTAAAAGAAGACAAAGCACAACTTCTACCTCCTAGTACTCGTAACTGAGTTCAGTGACAGGTCCTGGGGAGAGCCACAGCCAACCACCATGGGGACAGCTGGTACAGCAGAGTCCTTCCCTCCCCACAGTGCGGATTTGGGAGCCTGGAGGTTAATTTACCTTTGTGATAGTACCAAAGGGCGGCTGCAAGGCACACGGTGAGGCTGAGGAGAAGTAGGAGCCAGGCAATGGGTATAGCTTCTGCCCATGAACAAAAGAGAGACCAATGGCAGAGATAAATGACAACTGCAGTGTACCTTGTGCCGCCATCAAGTGTAGGGGTTGGGGACAGGGCCAGCAGCTCATACAGGTCACTGCAGGGGACTGGAGTGAGACAATCCCCCACAGGCAGGAGGTGATCCTGAAACTGTAGTCAGGCTGTGAAACATTTTATTGGAATCCTACTGAATTAAAGCAGAAATCTAGTTTACCCCATATTCCACTGAAACTTGGTCCTAAATGATGTCCTCATGCAATCATCTCTGCAAAGATTATCTCCTACGTTGCTCAAGACATCAGTCCCCTGCCAATTTCAAAGCTGTTTTCAAGGAATCTCTCTATAATTTGCTAAGGGTCAGATACTTCAAACAAGACACAGCTCTTGCTTATGAAGAAGAGGGTTAATTATGGGCCAGAACTGTCCAGGAACCGACTTCCCTGAGAAATTGGCATTTTGGTGAAAAAGGAGTGGTTTGTCTCCTTTATTTAATTTTTCTTTTCAAAGAAGAGTAGTAGAAGGGAGGACTGAGAATGGGGAAAGACCAGTGGGAAGTTCCCTAAGAGGAATCTTATGGGGGTCAAATGTGTAAGGGACAATGTCACCAGGCAAGCAACATACCTCTCACCTCCACAGTCACACTTTTTCTGATGGGGACCCGCAGGCTCTGGTGATCCACCAAGCACGTGTAGTTATGGCCATTGTCCTTCAGGGATGCTGTGAGCCAGAAGTATCTGGAGGAGCTGTAAGTGCCATTGCTGCTCTGCTGGTGGCTGCTCGAGAGAACATTCTTCAGGACATAAGGGATACTCCAGGAGTACTTTGGCTCCCGTTGCCACTGAGCCTCGATGTCATGTGGGTAGTAGTGTCTGATACTGCAGATCAGCTTGTGTTGCTCGCCTTCCACCAGGGACAGGGATTCAGCGTTGATGGTCACAAGGGGTTTTTCTGGTGAGTGAAAATGTAATCACTGCAAAGTCTCTCAACTCATAAATTCTGTCTCCATCATTAAACTAAACCAACTGCAGTTACATGTACAATGTGTCTGAGCATTTCCCAACAGCCTTAAACAAGTAATTAAAAGAAAACATCCCAAGCCCATGCTATTACCTTGTATTTGCAGCTCGATTTTCTGTTCCCCAGTAAGAGAACCCACTGACACCAAGCAAGAGTAGGTTCCTTCATCTCTTATTTCTGTGTTTTTGAGTAATAGAGAAGCGTTTCCCTTGGGGATTTCCTCTAGGAGCATCTTAACCCTGCGAGCCATGTGTTCCACCTGCTTGCTGGATCCACTGTACGTGAACAGGTGTCTCCTATGCCCACCTTTCTGGTTCAATACCCACTGGATGGTCACATCTACTGGTTTGTCTGTGGTGAAGGCACAGGGCATCCAGACATCTTTGGCGAGGGCAGTGCGGAGGACAGCGGGCACTGGGTGCAGCAGGAACGGCACTGGGAAAGAGAGACTGTGGTGAGGGCTGGAGAATCACGTCAGTTTGAAGTCCACAACACAGGAAAGACATAGATCTGCTGGAGTGAGTCCTGAAGAGCAGGCCACAAAGATGAACCGAGGAGTGGAGCACCTCTGCTGTGAGGACAGGCTGGGAGAGCTGGGGTTGTTCTGCTTGGAGAAAAGAAGGCTTCAGGGAGACCTTAGAGCAGCTTCCAGTACTGAAAGGGGCTCTAGGAAAGCTAGGGAGGGGCTCTTGATCAGGGAATGCAGGGACAGGATAAGGAGAAATAGTTCTCAGCTCAAGGAAGGGAGGTTTAGATTAGTTATTAGGAAGATTTTTTTTTCCTGTGAGTGTGGTGAGTCACTGGCCAAGGTTGTCTAGAGCAGTGGTCGCTGCCCCATTCCTGGAGGTGTTCAAGGTCAGGCTGGATGGGACTTTGAGCAGCTTGATCCAGTGGGAGGTGTCCCTGCTCATGGCAGCAGGACTGGAACTGGATTGTCTTTAAGTCCCTTCTGACCCAAACCATTCTATGATTTTCTGGTTTTATGATCATAACTCTCCCCTTCTGTCCCTGGCAAGTCCTGTGTTATACTTTGTTATACTAATTTAATATGACAGAATAACAAATGTAGTAACTTCTCCATAACTCTTATTGCAATAAAAGACTTAATGAAGCAGTATTTCTTTCCCACCACATTGACTGTTACTTTGGAAATCACTGCAAACCTAAAATCTGCAAGAGAATGTGCACAGGGGATTACGCGTGACCTTGATGCTGGGAAGTGCTAGAGAGCATCTAAACACTTTGAGTGGCAAATTGAAACAGCTGAGTGGCCTGGTTACCCTGCTGGGAAGCTTATAAAAGGCAGCTGTGTGGCAGCACCAAGGTTAGGCAGCCTTCCTGCAGAGGGGTGCTAGGAAAGGCTTCCTTCCAGGCTGGAATTCTGCTATGTTTTAGCTAATTGGATGTAGTGAGGCTCTTAAGCATCAGTAAAGCGCTCCTTGTGTGGTGAGTAATCATTTTAAATCTATTGTTATTTTCCTAAGGGATGAGGGAAAGGCTGATGTGGGTCAAGGAGAGGGGGAGAATCTGAGAAGCTTGTTGTGTAGGCAGGGGAGTTGTATGTGCCAATGATGGGCTTTGCAGCAACTTATGGTGCTGAGTGCTACCACCCGCTGCCTGGTTCTGTGCCACTAGACCCTCCCAGAACCCTGCTGGGGAGGCTGGGCTGGGAGCCTCCCTGCTGCAGCAGCCCAGACACCCTATTGTGGACTGCTTTACCTCAGAGCTCTCTTCCTGCTTCGAGCCACAAAGCTGGTGAAGGGGCTGGAGAACAGAACCTATGAGGAGCGGCTGAGAGAGCTGGGGGTGTTTATCCTGGAGAAGAGGAGGCTGAGAGGAGACCTCATTACTCTCTACAACTACCTGAAAGGAGGTTGTGGTGAGGAGGGAGCTGGGCTCTTCTCCCAAGTGACAGGGGACAGGACAAGAGGGAATGGCCTCAAGCTCCACCAGGGGAGATTTAGGCTAGAGATTAGGAGGAAGTTCTTCACAGAAAGGGTGATCCGATGGGTCCCTTTCAACCTGGTTATTCTATGATTCTATGCTGTTTAAAAACACTGCATCTGTGTATCTTTTGGTTGTAGAGCACCAGGTTCTAGGGGTGGAGGGTTAAGCAACACAAGTTTGTGGTCTGGAGACGAGAACTAGAACTGTGCTTTCTTGTTCTGACCTTGACTTGCAAACCTTTTGCTATGCCAGCTGACTGACTTTTGGTTTCTTCACCCCAAACTTCTCCCTAACGGTAAAAGAGGAGCTCGCACCACAGAGCTTCCTTTCCAGGAAACACTACGAGTGCTTTGTCTGCTGAACAACTGAGATAAGATTTAATGGGTATGGCTCTGTTAAACAGCGATGATTTAAGTATTTGCTGTTAGGGCTTTTAGCAATGATGGTATGGAATTATAAAAATAGAAAACGGTTATGCATTTGAGAAGCTGTTGTGAATTTGTTAGCTTTTGCAATGTATGCA
Source organism: Coccyzus lansbergi (assembly GCA_033558105.1). NCBI lineage: Eukaryota > Metazoa > Chordata > Aves > Cuculiformes > Coccyzidae > Coccyzus > Coccyzus lansbergi. Next base: position 623,486 of record JAUMJK010000744.1, on the reverse strand, counting down.
TCATCTTCCACACAAGGGAGAACACATGTTTTGTTGTAAAAGCATTTTGTCTTGCAGTGTGTTAAAGAGCTAGTTTAAACTATTTCTAAACTTGGGAGGCTTTAAAATAGACCGAGGTGCATAATTGCAGAAATCCAGAAGTGAAGTATTGGGAAGTGACATGAAGATGGCAACATGTTGCAATGTGTAAAAGCAGGGTATGAATTTGGAACATCCTACTGTAGTTGTGGGGGAAAAAAGACAAGTTTTATCTACATAATCCCCCTGAAATGTCTCAGGTTTAGGGTCTGGGGTACAGTTGGAATATGACAGTGGTAGGTGTTCACCAGTTAACCCTGGGGATGGCAGCTGCAATGTCCTGGCCAGCCGCACATCCCCACATACCTTGAGTATATGGAATTCCCCAAGGAAGGTTTCTTATGTTACCTGAAACATGGAATTGCTCTGCAGTGCTTGGGAGCAGCTGTTCAGGATTTCGCTTCTCTCCTCCTTTCTGGCTGTGCACGAGGAAGGCTGTAGTTGTGTATTTTCCAGCTGTGTGCATTATGGTACACGTGAACCAGGAGTCTGCACCGCTGGCTCTGATTTCTCTCCCAGGCCAGATGATCTGTGTGTTTGCTGTATAGTAGGAGCTGATCCTACAGTCAGGTGTGTCATCTTCACTTATGTACTGAAGAATATCCAGCGAGGGCTCTAAGAAAAAAGCACACACGGACTTGTTTGAATCACAGACCATCATAAATATGCAGCAAACTCAGCCCACATCTATGTGCAGTTTTGACACAGTCTCGCTCAGCCTCCCTCCTCACTGCACTGGTCTCTCTTGCCCTACCAGCCCCTAAAGAGCACCAGCTCCTCCAGGAATTAACTCTCTCCCTTCTGTCTCACTTGTGCAAGGTGCAGCATCTTGCTGGCTGAGCTGCAGAGGGCCTGGGGACTTCAGCTGGAAGGAGGGGATGTCTGTTTTGTTCAGTGTGTAGTAGCTGTGCATCACCCAAATTCAGATTTTCACAAGTCCAAGAACAAGTCTTTATAGAAGTGTGAAACCTAGCCTGGCACTGAGATTGGAAATGCTGATTTTTTTTTTTTTTTTAAATATATATCTTTAGTACCCAAACTACAATTAATTTAAGGGCAAAAATACTTAAAGACAAATGTAATATCAGAACCTTCCTGAGTATCACTGGCTTTTTTACCCCTGTGGGTATCACTAGCATCACCTCAGGAGGGGCATCAGACCTGAGTTCAGCCCTAGTCCCTGCAAAATTCTGGGCCCCTCACCACAAGAAGGATGTTGAGGCTCTGGAGCGAGTCCAGAGAAGAGCAACAAGGCTGGTGAGGGGTCTGGAGAACAGACCTTATGAGGAACAGCAGAGAAAGCTGGGGGTGTTTAGCCTAGAGAAGAGTAGGCTGAGAGGAGACCTCATTACTCTCTACAACTACCTGAAAGGAGATTGTAGAGAGGAAGGAGCTGGGCTCTTCTCCCAAGTGACAGGGGACAGGACAAGAGGGAATGGCCTCAAGCTCCACCAGAGGAGATTTAGGCTAGAGATTAGGAGGAGGTTTTTCACAGAAAGGGTCATTGGGCATTGGAATAGGCTGCCCAGGGAGGTGGTTGAGTCACCTTCCCTGGAGGTGTTTAAGGGATGGGTGGATGAGGTCCTGAGGGACATAGTTTAATGTTTGATAGGAATGGTTGGACTTGATGATCTGATGGGTCTCTTCCAACCTGGTTGTTCTATGATTCTATGAAAATGGAGCTGAGGGTACCTCTGCTGTTCTTCACCACTTCAGCTGCTAGCAGTCACGGGCAGCCTGTGTGTGCCAGGTACGAGATCTGTTGTCTCTTCTGCAGGATGCTGTCAGTGGCTCCTCCTGTTGAAGAGGAGCAAGGCTTGCTCCCTCAATTTGAGCAAATAACTCACCTTGTACAATGAACGAGGGGATATTATCTGGAGGAAGGCTTTCTGGCTGAGACCTTTCACTGTCTTTTTCTCGGGCTCTGCTCAGCAGGAGACTGACGTTCAGCCTGATGATCTTCATGTCTCGTGACTGGGGACTCCACTGGCTTGTCTCAAACACACAGAGAAGTTGCCTGAAGCCTGAGTCTGCTGTAACAATCCCATTTATGTTCCACACAAGTCCTGAAAGACAAGGCCATGCATACACAGGCTGTTTTAAAAACATGACTCACTTTGAAAGAGTAACAGAATTGAGCTTACTAATAGCAGAAAAATTGTATAGTTAGTACCTTACAAATGTAATGAATCCATCTGTCTCGCAACAGGTTGGTTATGTCAGGGAAGCCTTTTTTGTACCTCAAACATAATACTCAAATACCTTCCTTTCATCAAAATACCATCTCCTGGACAACTCTCCAGGCTGAGGCTGGACTGGAATGATTTCACTGAACACTGAGGTTAGAGATGGAGCTCTTTCCTGAGCTGAGAGCTGCACCTGCCTCATCTGAAGACCTGTACAGAGGGCTCTGAGATACACTAGTGCTTTTGATGCAGTGTTAATTTATCTCCTGGATTCAGAACATCAGAAGTAACTCGAAATGCCAAATACTTCATACTTCCAGAAAACATATTATCAATTCCTTGAATTCTCTTGCTTTAAGCCTAGCATTCTTTGTTATGGAGTTTAAGACAGAGGCTTGATGCAGCCTGAATGATGATGTTACAAGGACTGTAACTAACAAGGAATGTTAGTAAGAACATTGATTTTTAGGTGTTAATTACTGTGGGTTTCTTAGGGAGAACTGTTTGAGGAAGCAGGAACAGCAATGTGAGTATTGTCTTATTCTGCTCTGCAGCAGGGCTATACATGAACACTGGAATTTTTGCTTAACAGGACTTTTTGAAACTGGGAGAAGCAGGGAAGGCAACTAGGGATGGGAAACCTGCTGGAATGGGACACCTCAGTCTTGTGCTGTGGAAGGGCTGTTAAATCAGCTGGGGAACATCGAGAAGGTAAAGTTTTACCACACCCAAGCAAACCAAAAAGCCTCTGAAGATGCATTGAGTAATGATGATGCAGCAGGACTACCCTGTGCTCACACACACTGGAGGTTAACACTGCTGCCCTGCCAAAGGCACCAGCTCTGTGTGAATGCTCCTCTTGGGCAAAGCAGAGGCTAGATTCGGGTTTATAAAGCGTGAAGCTGAGTCAACTTATTTTACAGAGGCCAAAAGTGGATGTGAAACCCTGAGTTACTTTTTAAGCTGCCAGAGGGGAGATTTAGATAAGATCTTAGGAAGAAATGTTTTCTTGTGAGGGTGGGGGGGTCCTGGGCCAGGTTGTTCAGAGAAATGCTCAGGACCTGTGAGCATGGGGTACAGCCATGCCCTGCCCTTCCCAAATCAGGCTTTGGAGGGGTACATACCGAGGCACAGAAGGCATCCGGCTATGAAACACTCTGCGTGGTTCATCATGGTGCAGGCTTGGCCTAATGCTGAAGGTTTCACTTTCATTTGAAGGTTTCACTTTCATTTGGTCTTGGCTCCCCCCAGCAGGGAGTGGCTGGGGCTGAGAAGGGGGAGTGAGTGAGCCTGGGAACTTTAAGGAATTGTCAATTCTGGGCCCCTCAGCACAAGAAGGATGTTGAGACTCTGGAGCGAGTCCAGAGAAGAGCAACGAAGCTGGTGAAGGGGCTGGAGAACAGGCCCTATGAGGAATGGCTGAGGGAGCTGAGGGTGTTTATCCTGGAGAAGAGGAGGCTGAGAGGTGACCTCATTGCTCTCTCCAACTCCCTGAAAGGAGGTTGTGGAGAGGAGGGAGCTGGGCTCTTCTCCCAAGTGTCAGGGGACAGGATGAGAGGGAATGGCCTCAAGCTCTGCCAGGGGAGGTTCAGGCTGAACATCAGGAAAAAAATCTCTCATGGAAAGGGTGATTGGGCAGTGTCAGAGGCTGCCCAGGGAGTTGGTTGATTCACCTTCCCTGGAGGTGTTTAAGGTACATGGTTTAGTGTTTGATAGGAATGGTTGGACTCCATGATGCAGTGGGTCCTTTCCAACCTAGTCATTCTATGAATGTTTGGCTTAGTGGTGGTCAGTGCCCTTGTAAGTGATTTTGAAAGCAGTTCTAAACTCTGCTTAGAATTGGTTAAGCCACTGGTAATCAGTGGTGATCAATACCTAAAGAGTGGGGGACAGGAGGGTGGGACTGACTCTGTTCAGTGGTGCCAGGGGCAACAAGCACAGACTGGAGTACGGGAAGCTCTGCCTGGACATGAGGAAGAACTTTTCCTCCAAGGGAGATGGGAACACTGGAGCAGGCAGCCCAGGGAGGGTGTCCTCCTTCTCCAGGGACATTTAAACCTGCCTGAGTGCCTCCTGTGCAAGGTGCTCAAGGTGACCTTGCTTTAGCAGGGGGGTGGACTGAGTGAGTTCCAGAGGGTCACTCCAATCCCGACCCTTCTGTTAAATGTGAATTCACGGAACACTTCACTACTGATAAGCTCGTCTAGACCTCCATCCCTTGGAAACACTCATAATTAGGTTAATAAAAATGAATTTTCTGTGTTTTCTTCCTTGCATTTTCAGTGGCAAGAGTGTATACTGTAACAATGTGTGTTTTGTAATTTAACTTTTACTGGTCAGTACAGAACTATATGTATTCCTTTAGTGAGTATGATATCAAATCTTCTGCTTTGTAATTAAGACAGCTAGTGAAAACAGGACTTCATTCTCAGTTGTAATTATGATATGCTGTGTACACAATTTTACAGCTCAGCCTCATTCTGTATAATTTTGAACTTGAGATGCTCCAATCAGGATCCTAATTATCCATTTTTTTTCTAATAATGGATGTTTATTCCTCTCATCCATTACATGTCATCCCAGAAGCTCTGTGAATTTATAGAAAACACAAAGTGAAGCTGATGCACATTCTTTATAAAATTAGAAGTTTTTGACACATGTGGGTGTCTCAAGCACACAACTCAATATGCTGTTGAGCTACTGAAAATGTAAATCTTTCAGTATTTAATTTCAGTAGTGACTCTGTTCCCACGTGGGTGGGGAAGAATTTTCCAGTTTCTTTCCTTGGAGCTTCTGAAACTCGGTGGTTTCCATCTCTGCACAGAAGGTGGCACTGGAAACACAGGAATGAAACTTTGCTTTTACGAAATGGGCTTGTATTTGAGTAAAGTCAGGGTTATTCTCACCTCAAAACAATGAGAAACCCTCAGTTCTCAGTTAAGGATTCTGTTCAACCTCTTGCAGAGGACCTACAAGGTGACTTGTACTGACTTGGGAGAGAATTCTTGACATATACAGTGTTTGCTTTGGGTCCCCATCCGTAACAGCTGGCAAATTCTGTGAAATATTGGTGCTTTTTTCCCCCAGCCTATATCCACAGGGCTTTCGAACAAGCTACGAAGGCTAATGGAAGTTATCACAGAAGATAATATGTCTGAGCTCCACAGATGAGTTAGCATCTAATGTAAATTGTCATAGCGCTGAAAGTTCGGGATATCAAGACAGATGCTGAAGTGGTTGCGGTTCACCAGTACCTGCTGATGTGTTGGCATAAGCAACACTTAAGTGGTAATTTGATGTCTCTCTTGCCATGCACCAGTTGTCTTATTTAAACAGTGCTTTTTTGCATGCATTATACTCTCTAGGAGTGAGGCAGGGTTCCTTCTGCAGAAAGCTCCTACTGAACTAGAAATGACAATACAATCTGTAGTTTAAGCAATGAAAGGGAAGAGATAATTAATGGCTTTCTAATTGTTATATTGCTGGATAACACAAGTACTCTGGCAACTATACTTAGCTGTAGAAATGTTCAGCTTTAATTGAAGTGAGGTTTTACTCGTGTAAGAGTAAAAGGAAAGGGTCATTGGGTATTGGAATAGGCTGCCCAGGGAGGTGGTTGATTCACCTTCCCTGGAGGTGTTTAAGGCACAGGTAGATGAGGTCCTGAGGGACATGGTTTAGTGTTTGATGGGAATGGTTGGACTCAATGATCTGATGGGTCTCTTCCAACCTGGTTGTTCTATGATTCTAAGATGGCATCATTGCAGGTACTCAGCAGGACAGCTCTTACCTGAGTTGTTAGGGAGGTTGGTGCCATACGCAGAAAAAGCAGTTTTTATACCATTTATATTACTTTGTTTAGTGAGTTTGGCTTTAATTCTAGACATGGTATTGCCATTCTTGCTGTCTCTGCTGCTTCAGAGTGCCATGAGGATGGGAATGTGTGGAGTGGTGTGATATCAGGTGGCAAATTGGGTTTGGAAACTTCATGCTTGTGGACATGTCACGATAGTTTCTGCTGGTGTCATTAGTTCAAGGACAACTGCCCTTTACTTTAAGATGGAGTTTGGTCTTGACTGCTTATGGCACAGCCAGCCCTCAGCAGGTAGCATCTATCTAGATCTCCAAGGAAGATCCTGTTGCTGCCTGTTGGTTTAGAAACATTGCATTCAACTGTTTCTTCCAGCTGAATAATTGAAAAGGTTTTTCTGCAGCTGCTTTAGTTTTTGCAGTGGTCTGACCAAACCCAAAGTTTTCTAGGAAAGTGTTTGCTGCTTCTCTGCTGTCACTATGGTGATGATCCTCTTGATGCATATTCCTCCTTTCTTACCTTGCAGAAGGGAGCAATGAAGGAGTAATTCCTGCTCTCCTGCTTCATAGAATCATAGAACAACCAGGTTGGAAGAGACTCATTGGATCATTGAATCCAACGATTCCTATCAAACACTAAACCATGTCCCTCAGCACCTAATCTACCTGTGCCTTAAACACCTCCAGGGAAGGTGAATCAACCACTTCCCTGCGCAGCCTAGTTTGCAGAAGCACTTCCATGCCTTGATCCATATTATCAAAAGAGCCTTAAATGGTGTGGCTGTAGTTCATCTCTTAGCATGCACTATCTTAAAACAATGTATTTAGAGCTACTTTTAAGAGCTTTAGAGTTCATTTTGGAAAGCAAGAGAAGCTGTTTGTTCAAACGCCTTCTCTCTAATCTGTTTGCTACTTGAGTGCTTGAGGACAGGAGACAGCAAAGAAGCTGAGCTATAAAAAGAGGGGGGGAGCAAATGAGAAAGGGAAATAAAAAATGCTTACCAAAAGTCTCTGAAACTTGTGTTCTATTTATCATGGGTTTTTTTTTTTGGTGGTTAGCAGTGCTTTGTCTGTATCTGTGCTGATTATTGATGTATGAGCTGAGGTGGCCACTGCAACTCTTGGTGAGTAGTAGGGGCCACGTTTAAGCTAGCAGTATGCTGAGTGCATTGGAATCCCTGTCTGTGTGACCAGGAGTGGTCTCTTCATTGTGCTCATCCTTCAGGATGAAGGTTCATCTCATAATTGCATGTCCAGCTAATGTGCAGGACCTCAAACCAACTTACTGTAAGAGGGCAAAAGGTTCTTTGGAGCTCATCTGAATGATATGGACAGGAGTGACGCAAATTAGTAAGGATGAAGAGCTTCATCTAAAAGCACAGAGACCCTGGAGTCTCCGTGATGTACAAGTGCAGGATGGTTCTGGCCCTCTGCACAGGAGCCACAGAGTGGCAGCATCGCCTTGGCGGAGAGAGGCTTTCCTGGCTGCCTGCTGACACTTGGCACTCAAAGCAAAATCCAAACACACTGCGAAATGTAGATGCTGATGATAAAATAAAAATTAATCATTTTAGTGGTAGGAGCTTAAAGCTCGCGTGCTTGACTAAAAGGAAAGATTTGGGGGTTTTGCCAACTATGTTTTTGTAGCTAAGGTCCTCACAGCTCCATGATTCCATGCATTGCCTGTAACGAGTGTCCCATGTGCATCCAGGTGCCCTGTGTGCATCTGTGTGTGTTGAAGACAAAACGGGCCTTTTGGGGAGTTTTCTTCTCCCACTTTAGCAACTTATTGTTAGTGAGAGTTGAGATCCTGGAGAATGAGTTCTCTGATGCAACTGAGGAGCTAGGCTGCCTGCTGCTGCTGTTTGTGTTTGTAGCTGAAACCCCGCTTAGACCCTGGCCCCGTGGGGTACAGAAGCAGCCAAGTGGACAGTTGATGTGTCATTGAATTGTTTGGTTGGAAAAGACCTTTGAGATCATTCAGTCCAACTGTACCTGTCCACTATTAAACCTTACCCTTGAGCACCTCATCTGTCTGTATTTCAAATACCTCCAGGGTGGTTGACTCAACCACTTCCCTGGACAGCCTCTCAGTGCCTGAGAACACTTTCAATAAAGAAATTTTTCCTAACGTCTAATCTGAACATACCTTGATGTAACTTGAGGCCATTTCCTCTTCTCCTATCATTTGCTTCCTAGGAGAAGAGACCAACACCCACCACACCACAACCTCCTTTCAGGTCATTGTAGATAGTGATAAGGTCTCCTCCAGCCTCCTTTCTTCCAGGCTAAACAAACCCAGTGTCTGCCAACAGCACCACCTACCCTCCCTTTCTCATCCCTTCTGTTGATGGAAGCTGCCTGCTCTTTTTAGAGGACTTGATGTGCATCATCTGGCTTAGGTCTCTAAGTTGGAAGACAACCTCCACTGTTAAATGTCCGAGTTTCTTGACTTCTGGTATCGAGGGTGACTATCTATGGTGATGTTTAGGAGACCAGAGTAACCAAGCGCCTGACTGTCCTGTGCAAGGTGGAGCTGGTGGTTGTGTTTGCCACTGTGGAAGGTACAGAGGGGAGATCACTGAATAAATTTGTACTTCCAATAACGACAGACAAAGGTTTGGCCAACACTCAAGAGCTGACTAAATGTCTGGCACTTCCCATTGTCTTACAGCCAGTGTCATGGTCTTTAATTTCCATGATGTTTCTGGCTATATTTCATATGTTCAATAGGAGAGAAACTTTGGAAGGGAAAACTAATGGCTCTGTCTTGCTGTGTGTGCGTGATACTAAGACTGGTGAGACAAATTGTGTTGCTCTGTAAAGTGCTGGGCAGTATGATAAATGGTACTGCTACATTACACCCTGTCCACTAATCCATCTCCCCTTTGATTCCCCCCATATTATATCTCCCCCATGCAGTCTCCACTAACCCCTTTCCAGGAAGGAGCCTCTCTACACCTCCTGAGTTCCTACAGAAATTTTCCTTAACCTCCTGATGCCATTTCCCCACTCTCACTTGAAGTCAGAAGTTGGCTGTGATTTAGACTATAGAATTGGCTGCTTTGGGTCACTCCAATCATGCCTCTAATTGTCTGTTTTCTTTAACAAGGAACACTAATCATAGAATCATAGAACAACCAGGTTGGAAGAGACCCATCGGATCATCGAGTCCAACCATTCCTATCAAACACTAATGCTTTTCCTCTTGACCCTGCTGCAATTTCTGGAAATTAGGCAGAGAAGTAAAGATTGGGCTGAATTTAGCATGTTCTGTTTTTCCTTCCTTTGCTTGGCTGGGGTCTTCCTGGTGGATTTTTCCTTAAATAAATTAAATATGTTTGGAATAATACTGTGTGAAGGGTCAGTCCTGTAACACTGACAGCAGCATGGATTTTAGAATGGGCATCGATAAACACAGCTTTGTGCCTAAAGAGAGCACTCTTTTGGAGGTGGCTCTCTTGCTGGAAAAATGACCACATTTGCTGACAAGGGGAATCAATCTGTTGGGTTTTGTTTGCATGTTTTTTTTGCAGGAGTAAAATCCAGCTTGTTTTCCATTTCTGCACCATGAGAACTGTATTGATTTTTCTTCACTTCTGATCGTTCACATTACTGGATTGCTTTTAAATAGTTGACAGAGAGATCATTCATTTTCCTGCCCCAATGTATTTTACAGCACCTTTCTTGTTTTATTTGTGTGTGTGAGGTTTCCACAGTTATAAATCATATTGATCTCATTTCGCAGACTGCAGCCCATGTAGAAGCAAAGAAACTGTTCTTCTATGCTTCTGGTATTTTTTTCTCTCTTCCTACCTTCTCCCAAGTAGCTTCAGCATCTGTGTTTTGGGCTCCTGACTTGGAAGTTGGAGATGAGGTGCAAAAATTCTGAGCCAAAGATCTGAAATGCCCAAGAAATAAAATGATCATGGATAAATCTATAGAGCTGCAAGAGGTGTTTGTTCGAGACAGAAATACCGAGAGTGCTCATTTGGGTTTTGTGCCGAATAACAGATGTGCTTTCAGGGGTCTGTGAAGCGTTCTTTCAACCCCAAAGGTACAATTAATGAGGAAATCTGTGGACATCTCTTCAGTGCAGAATGCACCAGGCTTTGAAATGCCATACCAACCCAAACGTACACCAACATCTACTTAAGGAATCCTACTTAAGTTGCAATGTCTTGCTCAAAACCAAAGATTTGTTGGTAACATAGAAGCAAGCAGTTTAAGGGTTGCAGCAAAGGAAAGGATACCTAGTCTTACTTTGGCTTGAAGATAAGCCTTAGAAAAAAACCTCAACTGACCATTAGTGAAGATTATATGTAGTTTAAGTGGCTGTGCTTGTTTGATCCTACCTGTGTGTTGTGTAGATATATTACTTCATTCCTTCACTTTACCCCTAGGGAGTGGAAAAGTGTAAATTTTTGTGTTTGCAGTTAGTAGTATTAAAACCCAGGCTGCCTAAAGTATGCAAGCTTGTCCTGCATGGAATTTATGTTTATCTCAGCAGGAACTGCACATATTGCACAAAGCTTTTGCCCAGAAAGGTTAAAACCATCTTGTCTGTTCAGCAAGACCATGACTGAGCTAGAAATAGTTCAGATGCCTGGGGCGGGAGATGGCAGGGGAATAGCTAAACCACTGAGTTAATTCAAAATGGTATAAACCCTTTTCTTTCGTTATCTTGCCTTATTCTTTCCTTGGAATTTTCTGATCACTTGTTTTATCTACCTTTTGCTTTGAGTATAGAACAGCGGACTTCTTGGAACAAGCTATTTCTTCGAGCTCTTTACACTGGTAAAACAACGGACTACTTCAGTGCTCATATTCAATGTTATTAATATAGGTTAAAGTATCATTGCTTCTACTTATCAGCATTATCATGAGAAGAATATACAGGGAGTGAACAGTGCCTTTCTTGTCGCTGCTTTGTGTGAGGAAAAGCTGTGTGACTCTGAGCATCAGGTCTCCATCACAGGCTCTGCTCCAGCAGCAGCTGTTCTCTGCCTGCCTGCATCCTTTGAACGTCTGGGTTCACCTTTGCAGTATGGGCTGCAGCAGTTACATGCTCAATACCTGCAAATTTTCAGCATGGATGACCTGGAAAATCAAAGTCAGCATTTCATTGGTCTGATTTGTTCCTTAGGGGTAGCTCTAGGCTAAAAGCTATTTTTAAATGGGATTTAAATGTGAATTCCTTAGCTTTCAGGGTATTTACAATGGGCATGAAAGGCAGAGCAAAGCTCACTGGGGACCTTGTTACAAATTTGGAACGAGCAATGTGCTAATGAAAGCTCAAAACTGCAGTGGAAGGGTCTGCTCCTTGGGCATTGGTAGACATTTACTGTTTACAATATTTTTTTTTGTGTGAGTGTGATAGTAACACGTTTTTCTCGGAGAAAGAGACAGTGGTTTAGACACTGTTCCTCTACTTCTGTCTTTGTCAAGTCTCTTCCTGTCAATCTAAATGAAATATCTACACCTACCTTACAACACATCCTCACTAGAGGAGTGTGGATTGAATTTACAAATGGTTCCACATGCTCTGCATGCTTGTTCCTTTGTTTCTAGGGCATTTGCCAGTGGACAGATTCAATTTCATTCAACAACAACCGTGCTAGGAAGCACTTAAATAAAATTAATGGCTAATGCAGCATTCCTCAAGAAGGATGTGAGTGTAACTGTACCATGTTTCATTCTGTCAATACTCGCCTACTGCCTGCCACCTGTCTTCCTTCAGGGGATGGGAATAGACTTTGGGAATAGAATTTGGAAAACCAAATGCTCTACCAGCACCCAAGGGGCTGTGGGGGTGCTTTCCTTGCTTAGGTATGATGGTCAAACAGAGGAGAATGTCTTGAATTTCACCTGCATGTAAGGCACTTGGATTTATCACAGTCTGAATATTCTTGAAATAGTCAACCTGGAGTAATGACAGGACATTGCAACAATAATTACAAGAAGATGAGATAAACCTTTGAATGCTCTTTAGCTCAGGACCAGATGTTTGTCTCTAGAAACTCAGCTGTGTTTTGGTCACAAGGTGTTGGATCTGAGGGAACTTCCTCTGCTGGAGGAGTACAGGAGGTTACACTTTGTCTTACAAATGCGGTGATGATTTTCTGGTTGAGGAGCAGTGCCAGCAGCAGCGCAAAGTATAGGCTGTACCTGAAGGAGCAGTGTTGGATACCTCAAGGTGTACTGGGAGCTGGTTTGTTGTGGAGGTGATTCAGAGCTCATGCACTCAGCCCTTAAGAACTGCCTTCCCGGGTGGTTAATTCTGTGTCTATTTACACGTTCCCGTTAGAAGGATGCATGAATGGGTGAAGAGAGACACAATCTCTCCATGGAGGACTAGCCCACCCCAAAGAAACTGTAAGTGCACAAAGGAAGGTGAGAAGAAACTACACCTCAAGGTTTCCTCCTGTTGGAGGCCCCTTGGAGGGCAATCCTGCTCTCGGCTCTGCCACAGAGAGGTTGGATCCAATGCCGAGCAAGTCATCTTGTCTCTTCATATCCTTTCTCCCCATGCAGTGTCACCTCTCTAGGCTGAAAGCCCTTTGGGAGCAAGAACTGTCTCTCCCTATTTGCTTATACAGTACCTAAAGCAATGGGGTCCTGATTTTGGTGAGGCCTCCAGGCAACAGGACAACAGTGCTAGTAATGAGAATTAATAATTCATTTATCACTTCACTCTCAGTGAATAATATCCAATAATCATGTACAATTTGCTGCTTCAGTGAGCACTCTGATAGTAAGTAGTGCTGATAGAATAAAGTAAAAAAAAAATCCCATGGATAAGGAGTAAGAAAATGATTGAGACTAATTAAAAAAAAAATTCAAGCACTATGCATAATCCCTTGCAGTATTTGCCCAGTTTTAGTAATGGTCTGGATAAGGTAAACACACAGGAATGCAGATAAGAAAAGACTTGATAAATCTCTTACACAGTTCTTAGAGCCAAATATCTGTGTGATCCCAACAAGGAGCCTATATCCTGCAGTCACAGGGACGCAGACACAGTGATCTAGGAGGTCCTTTTCCTTTGGCCTTAGAGGGTAAATAAAGTACAGTAAGAGAACTCCTTGGCATTGAAACAGTTAGGTGGGAATTAAATATTCACAAGGTCCAAATGGTTGGGGTACCCAGGCTACAGATCAAAATCAAGTGTGTGTTGGGAAATGCAGAGAAAATAAACTTTTCACGCAGTACACATTCAACACAGCTGAGGGTGAGTTTGCATATAACCCATTGTAACTAAATGATGGGCATTTCCCCTGTTTTTTCCTGCCTTTCCTTTTCCTGTGATTGCTGGATTCACAGGGCTGTGCTGATTTGTACCTAGAAGATCTGACCCTTATTTTAATTTGTCAGAAAGCTGTTTGTGGAAAAAGGCCGACCCTGGCAGCTTGGACTGCAGTGTCGTTATTGGAAGCTGTTGAAACTGTCTGTGTTCCTAAATGTAAATCTTTCAGAAACAGATTCCACTTGAATTATATTGTTCCATTTGTAGCATGGTGTTTACAGTGCTTGCTCACATTATTCCCTGCTGATGTACAGTGATGATGCATAAGTTAGATGATACAATGTTGAGAAAATTAATGCTTCTGGAGAATCTCTTTGCTATTGATGTTCTGTTGGTAGCAGCACTCTAATAATTGCTTCAGAGAAACTAATGGCATTGATAAAAAACACTCAACTTCTTTTTTTCATCTAAATATCCATTAAAAAGATGGCATTTCTGTATGCAAGAAGTATTATTTGGTGATAGAAAACTGCTACCTGCTTTCCCCTTTGTGACTTACAGGATACTTGTTAAGTTTTTCCTGTTTTTCTAGCCAACTTTGAGACATGATTTGGCAGATGTTATTGACTTGTGCTTTGCTCCCTTACATCTCTTTCCACAGAAGTATTAAAGCATTTTATGTTCATTTAGGCCACTGATTCCCATTACTTTCAACTAGAAATAACAAGTCTTGATACCTGCGAGCATCTGGGTCTTCATGCTGATCTTTCCAGCACTTTGGTTCCTGCTCGGCTCTGGTAGACAGCATTGCACAGAGAATTAGCACTGAGAATGCTAAACCATGAATCTCTGATCTTGAACGTGATTTGCAAATCCTATTGACTAAATATTTTTGGAGAGATGAAGCACAATCAAAAGCTGGATGCAGCATTTATCCAAAAATGGGTTTGGATTTGAGGTGAGACATTTTATGTTAAATGTGATCATAAAGGCTTAGACTTTCAAGGCATGTGAAGAGTAAATAACGTAATTCTTGTCAAGATGCTTTAAGCTTCTTTGAACATGACATACACAAATAATGATCCAGACTGTGACCTGGAGTTTATAATCACAAGCTTTGAGTGCATTTGCATCTGTCCTCTTCTATTGCATGGTGAGCTAAAAGTCATATTTTCAGGTAAATTCTATTTTGGAGTTTTTCTCATTGCTTTTTTCCTATTAGCAATGTGTCTGTTCGTCTTGTGAAGATTAGAAACTCTCTGTGAACAAGGTGTGAAATGGGTTTCAGCCTGAGGGATCAGCGTAGATTTTCTTCTAGTCCAAGTGAACTGGACTTCTGCAAAACAGATGCTGCACTAAGTGGAAAAGCAGACGGTTCCCTCTGTAGATGAACACTCTGGCTGGTGGTTAAACCTTTGTCCAGCAAAATCTGTAGCCAGAGAAATCATGTCTGCCTTCCTCAGCATGGAGGGGCAATTTTTTAGATAAGAATAATTTGATTTTTGCTCATAAGTTTGTGAATAAAGCCCTGTTGGTGGAATAAACAGCTAGCAGAGTTCCTGTGCACAAACCCCACGTATTTTTCTAGATAGCAAAATGAGAGTAACATTTTAAAACTATAAAGAATTCAAATATTTAATGTTTTGGGCAGCTGATTGAAGTAAAAATCCAGGCAGGGATTTATTCATTTTCTCATTAAGCCACCTGAAACAAATCACAATGGCTGTGCAAGATGCTTTCATTGAAGGACACGGACATTTGCCAGTGCTAATCAAAATGGTGCAGGCTTGGGAATAGTGCTGCTCACAGGCTTGGCCAAGCAACAGGGAAGGCAGCCAGAGCCAGAGTGTTTGCTGGATCTGCTCTGCCTTGGAGCTGGCAGAGGGCTGGTGTGCAGCAGAGCATCTCCCAGCTTGGGGATCAAAGCCTTCCTCCGCAACGCCACTGATGCCAGCCTCCTTCTCGTGCACGAGTTACGGGTCGTGGCGGGAGTTGTGGTGGCTGGTGGGTGGTCATGGGCATTTAGGACCTTTCCTCTCTTGTGCTGGTACCAGCTGATGCTGTGAGATTCACAACACCTGATCTGAACCTCTGCAGTCCTAGCAATTCTGCAAGCCCATAAACCCTGGTGTTACCCACTGTCAGGTAAATGTTAGGCTTCCACCTCAAGTTTATCAGGAGACTTAAAGTTGCTGAAGTACTTTAAAACCTTTGGATGTCAAGCAGGCTAAAATATTGCCAGTCCTTGGGGAGGAATCCCCCTTCAGTGAGGAATTTGGTTTTTTACAGTGAGCACTATTGTCTGAGGACTGTCCTGGCAGTGATTATGTCTGAGGCAAAGCAGCAACACGTTCTCAAGGTGCCACTGAATTTTAAATAGACTCTAGTTTATTGTTGAAATACAACAATGGCTCAAACAACCCCTGTTGCACCGTTACAACCAACCTGAGCCAGGACAGAAATTGCTCTACAATTTAGTGCAAGAAAAGTGCATGCAGAAATCTGGGCAACGCAATATGTATATCTAGAGGTCTTATGTCTTTTTTTTGTTTTTGGTTTTTTTCTTGTTTTCTCCTCAGGCAAAAATGCACAGAGCCAGATAGTTCACCTTTTCTATTGGAATATGTGTCACATTGCTTTGCATCTGTAAGTTGGGTATTATTATTATACCTCAGGAGAGGTCTGGGGCAGTTCAGAAATGCTAAAACCAATGTTACCATAATGTTGATTATGTAAATATACCAGTTTTTCTACTATTTCTGTGCTACCTGTGGGAGCAAGTATTTTCTGGTGTCTGAGTAGGCTGTGCAATTGAACCTTTTTCCTTCTTAAAACATGCTTTATAAGAAGTGTCTTTGGAGGTTCACTCATCTGATACCCTAACTAGTGACTGTGAACATGGTGCATGCTGTGCAGAAGCCAAAAAACCCTCCAGGAATTCTTCCTATTAAAATAATTGCTAGGGCAGAGGAATACTGCAAACAGCTGTGGTTCATCCTGTAAACATATTCTCCCTCCTTTTGGAACCTCAGCTTCCAACTTATGCCAGAGCCTGTCAGCTGCAGGAACAGTGGAACATATTTCTGTTGCAGAAATGAAACGATTAGCATTGGTTAAATGTTATGCATAGACCTGAACTATCCAGTAGTATTGCATATGCAAAAAAAGGGAAAAAAGTGACAGCGTTTCACACTGAAATGAGTTGAAGTGACAGTTCATCTGCCTAACACGATGGCAGTGGAGCTGCCTTGTGTTAGCAGCCTAGCAACACTGAGTTTAATGAAAAAACTCCCCTGAAATCAGTTCAGCTCTGACTGGCATCATCTTGCCCTGCCTGGGAAGTGGGCTGTGAAACATCATGGGGGATGCACTGATAGAGTTTCTCCTGCAAAACCTCCTCTTGTTGATGGAAGGTCCATCTCCTCGACAGGTGTGAACACATCCCCACTGATTTGTGCTGGTTGCTTGGAGTATCCAGCCCATGGCACCTGCTCTTCTGCAGAGCTGGGAGCTCTAGCACAGAGTGGGTACCAAGAGCCTCTTCCTAGAAGCCTCATGCTGACTGTGGTGGAGGATGTCTGGGTAGATTTATTTATTCTTAATATGCCTTTCACCCAGAAGTGGCCTTGAAATGAAAGCTTTGCTGGTTAGCCCAGGATGCATGATTCTGGTCCCTAGTCCATCTGCCTCTGTTAGCAAGCTCCTTTGAAAGGGCTGAAGCTTCCCAACTGCCCCATCAGACCATCAGCAAGGGTCTTCTCATCTCCCTCTTTGCTCTGGCCAAGCTTGGTTTCTATCAGACTGTGGCTTGCAGCTGATGTGTCCACTTGGCTAGAAAGCTGCCTCTAAGGGGGTGTAGAGACAGCCAGAGCCTTGGTACCAGCTGCTGCATCAACAGATGGTGCTGAGAGGGATGCGTGGCTCTCCTATTTGGTCAAGACTTTATTATTGCAAGGAAGAATTGTTTCTCAGGTTTTGTTTAGTGCTGTGAAAGATAAAACATGCGGTCCCTGGTTGTTGGAAGTCTAAGCAGGTAGTTAATACTTGGGTTGAAAGAAGGGTTAAATTTTAGAGCTGGCAAGGGAATGGGTCTGCAGGGGTACATGGACACTGATGCTCACCTGGTATGGGTGGTGGTGGGATCCATATTCCAGTCTTCAGTCTTGCTCTGAGCAAACGGCACTGGCTCACCTTTCTTTCACTTCCATTTCATTTTGTTTGAGATGGTGATGCTTTGAGAAAGGAGCTTTCTGAGCCTTTTGCTTTGTCCTTGTGGCTGAGCTTCTCACTTGGAAGAGCTGCCACATAAAGGTTGTTCCTGGACTTCCAGATGTTGATGGGTGGTGTTTGTTGAAAGCTGCCAAGCCGGTCACTTCAGGGACAGCTGTGCATGTAGTGTGGCCTCTTTCCCCCCCAGTTTCATGTGCCTCATGTGTAGAAGGGGGACATGACTGGAAGGTGGTGGGAGCTCTTTCACCTGGTTTTGCCACTGCAGCCAACACAGCACCAACTAAAGCCTTCAGCTGCAAACAGCCTATGGAAAGCTGTTAATGGGATACATTTCTTTAAAGCTTTAGCAGCCTATTCTTCTGGGCATGGTTGGAGTTCATCAGCTGGATCTACTGAGAACGTAAGTCCTTCTCATGTAGAAAGTGCTGGGGGCACTGTCCCTGTGGGCAGGACTATGTCCAGGCGGCTTGGGGGTGCTGGTCACCACTGGTTTCTGCTGCAGTGGGAGCAGAGGCAGTGAGCTTCACTTTAGGGTGCTGATAATGGGACACGTGATTCCCAGCCCACGTCTTGAGGAGGACATTCAATTCCTCACCATAAAAAGCTCTACCATCCATAGGAGTCGCTTGCCTGATGAATAGGAGAAGGTTGTGATGGTCCTGCTGCCTAGTGCTGGGCTATTGCTGGAGTGGGGCTGAGCATAAGGAGCTGAAGAATTGCCCTGGAGGTAGCTTCCCACATTTCCCATCCTGCAGAAAACCCTTCTGAAACAGCTCCCCTTACCCTCTAAATGAATGTCAGTGAAGCTGGAGTTTGCTTTTAAGAGAAGTTGAGGGTTAGCCCAGGATGATTGATTGTTCTTTGCTCACCATGAGCTGAGGCTGTTTCGGCATTCGCCCGTGGTACCGGTTTACATGCAAAGCTGCAAGAGCTTCAATCGATGCAGAGTCAGTGATACCCCAAGCACAGGGAGACCCTGAGTGTCTCTACCACAGCATCCCAGGAGAGCAGGGGAGGCATATGCTGTCATCCTGCCTGCTCAGAACACGCAGGGTGTGTGGTGAAGCGCAAGCTGGTACAGTCCCTAGTAACACTGTGGGGCTCAAGGCCACAGCTATGGCCAGAGCCCAGTGCTCAGAGATGCTCCAGTCTGGCTACTCGCTCCACTTTTCAATCTGGCCACAGAGTTAGTCTGACAATACTTATTTTTCACAAATACAAGTTGTCTTTTGCATTGTGTTTATTATTCTGACTGTGGGCTTTGCCAAGGCGTAATCTAATCTTGAATAATGTACAGATGTGCAACGCTTCAGTCTCAGCTTTGTGGGAACCTGAGCAATTCTCTAATAGGTCTTGAAGCACCATCTGGAGAAAAGCCTCATTTGAGAAGGGCTGTATGCTCCTGGATGCTCTCACACTGTCCTCCAGCCCTGCCGTTAGTTGGTGTGATCAGTAGCAAAGGGATGAGCTAGGAAGGGCAGGAGGCTGGAAGACCCTGGGGGCAGAGGGGCTCACAGACCCCAGGGTGCAAGCACCAGGTGCTGTTGGGCTGTGTTGCTGTTACAGAAAGTTGGGTGAGAGCATGAACCCCTGAGCCCACCGACCCACCTGGGGCAGCTGCCAGTGCGATGTGAGGAGGAAGACAAGATGGAACAGAGCAAACCCCAGTCTGTGGCTGCAAAGAGACATTAGGGAGAAATGCAGAGGTCAATGTGAACCATATTTGCCCTGCTTTTATGGGCTTGGTATTCGTCTGACAAAGTCAAACCCTCTGACAGGCCCATTTATTTCTGTAAGTCACGTCTGACTGGAGGAGATGAGCAATGGACACTGCCACCTATGAACCTGATGTATTGGCGAGCTGTCACCAGCCCTTACTGTCACAGCTGTATTTCTTCCCACTTGGAGCGCAGGAAGGGAAGGTTTTTCAGGGACCGGCGCTCACGCCGGCTTCGCGATCTGCCTGTCATGCTGCTAAAATAGACCGCACCATATTTGCAAAATATTGTTAATCAAGAGACACAGTTCAAGGCATTTGACTGGCACATCCAGTTAAGTGGTAGCAAACACATGTTGTAAAACTACTGTGCTGAGGCCACCTTCCTAATGAATGCAAAGTGGGAGCAATCAATCAGAGCCTGAGAGCAGTCACCACTCGGCTCCCTGCATCTGCAAACGCAAATTGAATGAACAATAACGAGTGTTATCTAATTAGTCCACACAGCTGCAATGTTACAGCCCCATATAGGACATACCTTGTTAAATTTCATGGTATGTATAATAGAGTGTCTGAGTTAAAATGATTGAGATTCACCATGTGCATGCCTGGTACGATACAGATAGGTAGAATCTTCGTAATAAATGCATTATCCTCAACAGATGGCCCCTGGATTAACTAATGCAGGGATCTCGTTAACAGTAAAGCTAGTTAAAGTGCAAATTAGCCGGTGCAGCACTGTTGCTTGGTGGGTGTGTGCTTTGGACCAGGATTATTGGCAGGCTGGGAGCAGAGACCTTGCCATCTCAAGGCTGATCTTAAGGAGCTTCCTTACGCAGTCGCTTCTCCAGGAACTTTTGTTACTTGGTTTGCTGGGTTTCAGGGGAAGGTGAGCAAGAGGGCTGTCTCAGGGTGCTGTGCTGTGGGAAACTACCAAGTGCATGCCTTCCACAACTGGTTTTTTTGGAACCAGGGGTTTAAACTGGAGTTTTAGTCCTCTGCAAGTCGGGGAGCAATGTCCTTTGCAAATAAGCCTCCTGAGAAGCAAATGTGGCTCCCTCACCCACATTGCAGGAGGAGCTTTGCTTGTTCTCAGGCTCATACTGTCCCTAAATACACTCCCCATCAATAATGCCTGTCTCCTGGTGTGACCATGCAGAAGATTTTCTTTTGCATCATCCAATAATCTCAGTGTTTCGAAGCACTTGGCATGAACTGATGCTGGAAAGCAAATGATAAATGATTTAGGACTGGCAGTGGAAAACATTCTCTCAAGCAACTCTTGACTCTCTTGAATAGTGTTTGAACTGGATGCTGATCATCAGCAGGACTCAGGAGGTTTTGAGTCACTTGTGACTCAGTTCTTACTGTGTTCATAGTGACTTGTTTACTTGAAGTGGTTGCAGCATCCCTTGCCTTTAGGTGTATCCTGTGGAAAAAGGTGTTCCAGCAGGCAGGTCAGCCACCCTCCCCTGACTCTATCGGAATCTGAATGTTCTGCCTGTGCTCTGGGGCTGGATGGTTGGAAAACCTGCCTCAGGATATTCTGATATAACATCACCCAGGGAAACCCAGGCTGAGTCTCACTGACCCAGTGCAGCTCAGTCTCCAGTGGGAGCAGCAGCCTGTGTTGAACATTAACTCCATGCACTTGCCTGGCTTTCACTTTACCTGCATGGAGACTAAAAACCCATTTCACAGTAGTTCTTAACAATGAGAGGCAGAACATCAGAGGGGGGAAAACTTATCCCTGTGACAGTCTTATTCAAATCCACATTGGGAATTTAGCCAAAGAAGTATTTCAGGCAATTCTGTGTCTTTGTCACCTTCATGTTCAACAATATCTGCTCTTCCCATAAAATCTGTGGTGACACTGCAGGGGATGGTGTTTAAATATTGATGCTTTAGCAGCTTATGTTTTTAATACATTTTAAATTATGCACATTTTTATTGGACTCATAGGTTCATCATCAAATTAGTCTCTCCCAGCTGTGCACTAGGGTGTTTAGTATCTCGGTATTGATTTCTGTCTCAATCTTTCAGTTCCTGTGACTGGATGCATCTTAGTGCCTTGGCAAGGTAAGCAAATCCACAGGCCTTTATCTGAGCGCTGCTGGTTAGTGGCCATAAATGTGTAATGAACAACTTGGTATCCTTGGAATTAGATCTTCTTAACAATCATTAGTTTCATCCCTTGCAGTTTTAATAAACCTCTTGGTAGCAGACCAGAACCAATTATA
This sequence comes from Coccyzus lansbergi, assembly GCA_033558105.1. Classification (NCBI taxonomy): domain Eukaryota; kingdom Metazoa; phylum Chordata; class Aves; order Cuculiformes; family Coccyzidae; genus Coccyzus; species Coccyzus lansbergi. The sequence continues at coordinate 601,979 of JAUMJK010000744.1, read as the reverse complement.
CTTGTGCTTTGAAAATTATAAAACGAGGAGAAAAAACTGTGTGTTTCCACAGATAAGTGAAAATTTTAACTGGCCTAGGACTACAACATTTGTGGGATTCATCTGTTGTTTATCTGAGGATGGGAATTTAGTATTGGACACAATATCGAGGGAATCTATGTTTATTTTTCTGGGTGATGCTCGAGGGCTCTTGGTGTTCTTGCCACATTCAGGGTGCGGTGCCCCGACTGCTGTACAAGGTGAGGGTTTCCCAGCACGGGAAGCTTTTACTCTCTAAAAATGCAGAAATTTGTGTCATCCCTTATCTAAAGGACAAATACTCCCACATAACTGGGCTTTTCTTTAGATTTGGTGAGTGAGTTCTGTATTGTTCAGCAGGACTTTTGCAAAGTGCAGTGAGAAGAGAGGATGTACTTGAACCAAGTACAACTATTACATGGGCTCTGCCTAAAGGAAAATCATTAATGAAAGATCCATTCATTCTTCTCCAGGCAGTTCTTATGCTATCAAGCACAAAATATATTTTTTGAGTGATGTGATAAGTTTCTAGAATGCAACATCAGTTTTACAGTAGAGCCGCTGGCATTAGTGAGAGGAGAATTGTAACATAAACCATAAAAATAACAGATGGAAGGCAGATATAATAAAATGGAAGCACAGGCAAATTATAAACCCATTCAAACTGTTGTGCAGATAAAACAAGGAAACAAACCCACATCTGAAATCACAGGGACCGTGTGTCTGGGGAGAAAAAAAGAAAAGTTTTATTTTGTTGTTTGTGGTGTTTGCAGTGGAGGCATTAGAGTTCAAAAGACCTGAAGGAGCAGCAGTGATTAGTGTTGTGAGGGGAGTTTTGCTGTGACACTGTTATTTGTTGGTGAGGATCATTTTCAGTGTGGAGGCTTCCAAGATGGTGTTTTTTTTTCTCAACCCACACTGCAAATGTTAATGTTCAGCTTGTGTGATTACTTTATTACAATAATAAAATGTCGCCTAAATAATTTAAGAAACATGAAATGAGAAGGTGCCCTAAAAAAACCCTGAAAGGGCAGTTGAATATGAAAGTGGAAGGACAAAACCATGGTGGGATCTTCAGGAGCGTCCTGGCCATTGGATGTGATAACTGCCAGGGACAAGGTTGAGGAGGAGCAGAGCTGGGTGAGTGCAGGGACATCTCCTGGGGAGACGTGAGCTCCTGGAGGCTCCTGCAAGCACACTGGGCCAGGAGACAGGCTGCAATTCAGAAATGGGTTTAAAAATAGGTGTAGCATGAATGTGTCTTGTTTTTTACAGGAGATCGAGGTCCCTGGGGTTTGCTCTGGCGCTGGGATTGAGCTGGGGTCTATCTGCACGCCAGGCCACTGCATCCAGAAGGGGTTTATCCTTGTTCTTCACTGGTAGCAGGGCTTGCTCTTGGAAGGTCCCGTGGCACCTCTGATGTGCTGCTGCTCCTTCTCTCTGGCACCTGCTGTTCAGCGCCTTGGGCTTGCAGATGGAGTGAAACAGCTTTGTGGGCGTGTGATACCTGCCTGCGAGCAGGACAGCTTGGTGTGGCGCAGAGCCCAGGCCCTGTGGAGGCGGGTGGCTTGTGGCAGTGTTTTTGGAGAGGGGAGGCTGTGCAGGATCCTCATAAAGCCATGAGTAGGTGGTGCATTATCTGCTACTGGGCTGCTTGTAGCAGGGCTGATAACTGCTGCTGAGCTAACTGCCCTGCCCTTCATGCATTGCTCACAGTTGTGCTGCTGTGATTTAGAGAGTAACAATAATTGATCCATAAACCTCTGTGATTGACCCCTCTCTGTGTAGACCCTGGCTTTAAGAGATTTGCTGCCAGGTGAACTTGGGTCTCTTGGTTCTGAGGGAATGGATGAAGGATGCTGGAGCCTGTGAGCACTGCACAGTGTCTGCTAAGGTGATTTTTAAAGCACCCAGACAAAAGACTAGGTACATTGGAGCATCCAAAACTATCTTACCAGTAC